>APFE030979651.1:0-23233 GCA_000404065.3 Pinus taeda
CAAAATTATGGCTTATGGTATCCTAGAGATACAAATCTCACACTTCATGCCTATACAGATGCAGATTGGGCCGGAAGTGTGGATGACAGGAAGAGCACAAGTGGTGGTGCGTTCTTTATGGGTTCCAGATTAGTATCTTGGTTCAGCTAGAAACAGAGTTCAATTGCCTTATCTACAGCTGAAGCGGAATATGTTGCTGCTGCATCTTTCTGCACTCAACTCCTTTGGATGATGCAGACCTTGCAGGATTTTCAAATCACTTGTACACCACCGATCTCCATCTTGTGCGATAACACAAGTGCAATCAGTATCTCAAAGAATCCTGTCATGCATTCAAAAACCAAGCACATACCAATCAAGTACCATTTTCTCCAGGAACAAGTTCTTGAACAGAAAGTCAAGTTGGAGTATGTTCCTTCTAAGGAACAAGTTGCTGATATTCTCACCAAACCATTGCCCAGGGAAGCTTTTGAATACCTCAGGCAAAAGCTGGGGGTTGTTGATGCGTCATCTTATTGTTGAAACTCTTCTGATTGTTGGTTGTACGCATGATTCATCTGGGGTATATGCGTACATATGCTGGTGGCGGCACAGGTTCAGGGGGAGAATATAATGCATTGTTGGCATTATGGAGGATGTACAAAAGGAGATCATGGAAGCTGGTCGGAATATAGCTGCAATATGTCTCTATGAGGTCTGGTGGATTATGGTTCTTCTCTACAGATCTGATTCATATTCAGGGGGAGCATGTTCTTAGGGGAGCATAACCCTTTGCCCTTGATGTCAAAGGGGGAGAATGTCGCTGAAGTTTTTAAGGTTGCCATCAAGTCCAAAGGGGGAGATTGTTGGCATTATGTTTCTGGTATGGTTATATGTTACAGATGTTGTACTTGATGACAACACCCATGGAAAGGCACTCAATATTTTGAAAATTAATAAGTACGCAGGAGAACAGTTCAGAAGATGCGTACCCGCAGGTACAACGTGAAGGGACCGCGGCCAGGCACGCAGGATAGCCGTTCAGGAGGTGCGTACCCCCAGTGCACTCACTTCAAGGCAGAGAAAAGCACACGAGGGGTTTCTTATGTTTAATCCTTGGTATTTAGCCGACGATATTTGTGTTATTATGGTTTTGGCTCGTGGTATTGATCCATGATTTTAGGAGGAGCTTGCCTATATAAAGCAAAGGAGATCCCTTGGCTAAGTATCTTTTGAAAATTGAATATCTTAAGATCTGAAATATTGGGTTATTGTTTCAAAAAGCTTGATCTATATAAAAGTGAAGTGGAAAGCGAATCTGTGAAGGGTAATCTCTCGAGCGCATGATCAAATCTGGGCATCCGACTAACTGTAGCACACTGGTGATCTGCAAATTCGGCCCTAATCAGAAGTACGCAGGTGTTTAACGGTGCCTCTGCGTCGGTACGCAGACCAGAAACAGGCGAACTGCGTGGGTACGCAGAGCAGAAGAAGGGTAACTACGTGGGTACGCAGAGTAGAAGAAGGGTGACTGCATAGGTACGCCGAAGTAGAAGAAGAAGGGTTGCGTGGGTGCGCAGCGCAACAGTGGTTCAGGTGCGTACGCACAGTAAAAGTATGCGGCGCGATAGTCTTTCTGAGTGCGTGACTACAGTGGCAGTACGCGACGCAACAATGTATTTGGGTTCGTACTGTACGCAGCGCGGTAGAAGAAGCAGTGTGTGGGCACGCGGAACAGCCAAAGGAAATCTGAAGGTATACGCAGGGAAGCAGAAGGTGAAGTGCGTAGCGACGCAGGCCAGAGAAAGGAAAATTGCGTATCTGTCTCATGAATTTCTGTTGACTGAATTTTTCTGTTGATAAGGTGTTCTGGGTTTAGTTCTATTTTGTTGATCTGGTTACTGCAGTTGACTGTGAAATTTACATGTACTTGATGATCATTTGATGTTTATGAAAAGTGGTCCTTGTAAGAAAAGAAGTAGGGGGTTGTAGCTCCCTTCCAGGAGAGACTGGAAAACGAGAGAGAGTTGTAGCTCTCTGCAGGTTGCACCCTGCGTACTGGTAAAGGACTGCACCAGTACAAAACCATTGTAAAAGGAGTTTCTAATTTGAAAGAAGATAGAGACATATTGCAGCAGGTGGTTTTCACCCACATTAGGTTTCCACCTTATATCTGGTGTTCTTTGATGTGACTGTTTTTCTTGTTCATGCTCATTGTTTTATGGTACTGATATGCAAAAATAATTCAAAGTATAAATAAGGAAGAATTGTTAAAAGGAATAGATAATACTGATTCACCCCCCCTCTTAGTATTATTTTCAACATAAACATGTTGACTAACTCATCTATTGTCATTTGTCCCAATTATAGTTCATGGAATTCCTTAGCTTTGTAATCAAAAGAATACTCTGATAGGTCTTTCTCTTTAAACAAACGTTAAAATTCTTCCTAGTTGACATATTTTCCTTCTAGGTTATGAACTATTTTCATTTCTTCCCATCACAGGGAATTCTTTACTTACAACTGATATGTAGCAAACTTAGCCTTTAATTTGGTGGAATAATCATACACATGAAAGTATATGTTAATATTAAGCCACCAAACCTTAGTGGCCTATTTTTTCCCCATCAAAGGTTGGGGTCAGATCTTCTTGAATTTTCCATGCAACTCTATTATTGGTTTATTCTCTAATTGTCAACATTTTTTATGAAATATGTTCCTTTTCTCACTTCAACCCTTCCTCTTGACTTTATGCCACATCTTCAACAATTTTTTTCATTTGGAGGTCTCAACTCGATTCTCCTCATTCCACACCATTTCCACTGCCTTGGGGTTTGATTTTTCTATTATTTTTTTATGTGCTACTCTTGTTCACAAGTTTATCAGTTTTGTCTGCAAATTCTTCATCATGTCTAATAGTTCCCTAGTGGGAATTTGCATCTGCTATCCTAAATGTACATAAATGTCTCCTTCCCCTATGTGGGTTCTTTGTTGTGATTTATTCATTTTGTGCACCTTGAAAATTTTTCTTTCTTGTCTTCTTTCTCTTTGTGTATACACCATCATTATTAAGTTAGAAACAACGTGATTATCTCAAAGGTCACAGTGCTAAAATGTCACTCTTGTTAAGGGATGTTGTGGCCCAAGATGGGTAGATGCCCATGAATTTCAACTACTTTAGCCACAAATTAAGTGTGTTAGTAATATTAGAACTTAGATTACTTAACAAAAAAAAGTAAAAGTAAAAATTTAAATTTTTAAACCTATATATAAAAATAGATTGACCAACACATTAGAAAAATCGTAATCTTAACACCAAAAAATTAAATATATATAGTGATTGTATTTCCTCTTTCCTCATTGTCGGTGTGGTATTTATCTCTATTTCCCAGGAACTCCTCCTTGCAGGCACTCCACCTCTCTTTAGTCTACTTATTGTGTCGCCAAAAAGCAGAGTCTTTTTGGGGCTTTTACCAGGCCATACTTTAGTGATATCCATGACTAGATTGAAGATACACCACACTTCCTCACTTTCAAGAGGGTTTTGAATTTTGAGTTTGACTTACTGACTTCACTATAGTCTAGCTAAAGGATATTTAGGGTTGCCAACTTCTACCCTAAGAATGATGAGAGAACTTGTTCCTTTTCCCCACCAGAGCAATGTTAATCTCCCTATGGCTGGAAATACTCCTACCTACATAAAAAAAAAATTAAGAGACACCTGATAATAATCAAATGAGTAGTGAATTACCCAAGTAGGAGCCTTTGTCAAGTTGAGAGTTTCTCCAATGACCTCAGCATTACCTTCATTCCTCCACCCCTCGCCACCTTTCTCCCAATGTTTCCTTCTTTCACATCATGATCTCAAGACAAATGACTGTAATGGAGGCTGAGAACTACAACAATATAACAATTGAGGAGGGCCAAATTCTCGGGCTCATCTTCCCACCAATAGAGGGATAAAGAGACGAGGAAACTAGCCTCAGCTCCAAACCTATTTCTCCAAGATCTAGACACATATCTTTGTAGAGAATGATACCCATCACTTCAGTTTCTCCTCCTAATAATTGTTGGCTTGAATCGAGAAACTTCGGCAGGTAGTCTCCCAAGGTGAATGTAATCCCGATCATGTTGATCAGATTCCCCATGTGAAGGAGGAACACTTCTTGTCCCTTCATCATTCTTGGAAAGCACCCCCATCAGGGAGAGTTGATAATTGTTGATGAGAGACTCCAAAATTTTCCTTAAAGCTAGATGCATGAGAGGAAGGCATTCCAAAACCAAGTCCTGAGCATTCTCCATGGTTCCTTGATTGACTAAGCAATCTGTGATTTTATTGCCTTCTCCTTTGATATGAGTGGGTATTGCATATGGGAAGTACAACAGGAGGTCTCAAACTTGACATATTTGTGCCTCTAATCTCTAGCTTCTGAGGATATTTTCCACTGAAACTCCATGTAGAAATTTCTAGGCCATTTTAATAACCATTTTAGAATCTTCGGTAATTTGTTTTTTGTAAAATGATTGTGCTTAGCAACAATCGAGAATATTTTTAGCATGGTTAGTTATGAAACATGATTGGTTGTATGACTATAAATCCCAAGGAAGAAGCTGGGCATTTGAACCAACCAGTTTCTAAGGATATCACCATACCCTACAGAACTTAGATTACCTTTGGAATCCCCATAAAAGTTAATTTAGATAAAGCCTTCTAGGGGGTGGGAATAGAATAGGGGAGGGGAAGCTTGAGGCTGATATTGAATCGGGTGTTGAGGGGAGTATAAAGATGGAGAAAGGTCTATATTGGTGAGAATATTGGCTTCCTCTGGGACGAGTTCCCAGTCGTCTTCTGCCCACAACTTCGAGACAATGGTATCTCTTAAGTTATTTTTGATATTCTTCCAAAGATGTTGTGGAGGTGTACTTTGATCCTTAAAGATATATCTATTATGGCTTTTCCATAGATTCCAGACTAATAGGCAAGGGGTAAGGGTCCAAGCTCGATTACTAATGGGGTTCTTGAAGGGAGGCAGCCTCCAATGTATCAGCGTATCAAGTATACTATTAGGAGAATGGTATGTTTGCCCAAAAGCCCCTACAACCCAATGCCAAAAAGAGCTTGATATAAGGCAATTGTTTAATAGATGTTCAATATATTCTTCCTTTTTTTGACATAACAGGCATCTGGATGGCCCCACTAGCCCTTTCTTTAATAGATTGTTGCAAATTAAAAGATGTTTTTTGCTGAGCAGCCATAGGAAGATAGCAACTTTTAGCCCCAGTTTTGTAGTCCATACCTTGCTCCAGATCATTTCTTGTTGTAGGGATTGATGCTTAGTATCCAAAGAGTAAGCTTCTTTTATTAAGAACATACCTACTAAGGAGTAGCCCCAACAAAGCTTATTTGACTTTTGGGATATCAAAATGTGTCTTTCTTCTAACATTTTTGTTGGCTTATTGGGGCCTGACCCATGTTTAGAGTTAAGTTAGCCAAACAAATCTGGGTACTACTGGCCCTTTCGGCAACAGTCCACAAAGCACGAACTAAGGTCTCACCCAAAGTAGTATGGGAGGGTGCTAGAACCAGGTTTCTGCACCCTAGAGATGTCTGAGGAGTTCAACTAGTTTACGGTTTGACCCTACGCACAGGTTGCTTCGCACACTTTCCCGTACTTCGCAGCTTGATAGGCTGCCTTCGTACAACCTTACCCAGGGGTTGAACGTCACGCTCTACGTCATTACGCAAGACCTTACTGGTATTCCAATGTTAGTTAATTAACTTTGCCTACCTGATTGATTTAAGTATATTTAATAATATAAACAATTCATACAGGTGCGCGCAGTAAATAAACAATATATTTGCAAATTATATCAATCATTCATTAACCCAAGAATAGATACACAAAATTATAAAAAAACTTCTCTTTATTAATTGCTTCCTAGCTATAGACTCGACCTCACCATATGAACTTAGCTGCAGGGGTTCGCACACTCAGCTATGGACTACTAGACCTCTGTGCACTCAGCTGCAGAGCCTTCTCCTACTCTACGACCCAAAGACACACTTCAAATTGCAACTCGATCACTTAGAATTTTTCCTACTTCTCCTCTTCTCCACTTAGAGCCTCACTCTAGTTATACAATCCCATGGTCCGTAGACCATGGGTAGATATATCCAGCCAACATTACATTACAACACTAGGGTGGACAACCCTATGACTCTATCATACTTTCGCGCCCTGCGCTCGCAATTCACGGAGCTTTACAACAAGATTCGGTCAAAATTTGGGCTTTAAGCCCCAAAACATGCCTTGGGGATTCCATGCTCAACAGGCCCCTAACACAAAGATCATGACTTGCCCTCGAGTCACTCTGTTGGCATGATGATCTTTGCACGGAGTCCCTCCAAGTGTTCTTGAACTGTGTGGAGGTCACCAGTGCATTGAGTTGCGATCTGATGCATACGTTGTTTCGAGACCTCAGTGTCGGGAGTGATTCTTTGCATCTGTACCAATAGCTGTTGCATATGTTTATAGTCTCGTGCCTTTATCCGGAGCTTTGGAGCACAAAGATTATGCTTCTACCAACTAGTCAGGTAGCTGGCCCACCTGTGTAGGGCTTCAAGTGGTTGGCATTCACTTTGCGTGGGAAAGGTTCTCCATTTTGTTTGACTAGCTAGACCACACCTCCCTCTGTGACCTCCTTAACAATGTATGGTCCCATCCAATGCATTTTGAACTTTCCAGGGAACTTATCAAACTTACTGTCGTACAACAACACTAAATCATTTACCTTGAATGTGTGCAACTTAATATGGCGATCGTGCCAAGCCTTCTCATGCTCCTTTTACACCTATTGATGAAAGTCGGCCAGGAACCGTTCCTCCTCAAGTTCTTCCAACTGCGCGAGCCTTTCTTCCAGGGCTTCATGGTCCATCATACCTGTGAGCGCTACTATGCACAGACTAGGTACAATATACGTCATTGGCATGACAACTTCCACGCCATATACTAACCGCAAAGGTGTTTGTCTCGTCAGTTTCTTGCACTTCGTCCTATAAGACCATAGTACTATAGGTAGGAGCAGGTCCCAATCGCTTCGTTGCACATTGCATACTTTGGTTAGTGTAGTCTCTAGTATTTTGTTAAATGCTTCTACTGTCCCATTGGCTTGTGGGTGATACGGTGTGCTTTTCTTGTGATACACCTGGAACTCTTCTGTGAGCCCACTGATGGTTTTGTTCAGGAAATGTGTACTGTGGTCACTCATTAAGATTTTCGGACAGCCAAATTGGTTCAACTCTTGTTCAAACAAAAACTTCACAGCCGTAGTGGCCATGCAGTCTTTGACTGGCTGCACTTCCACCCAGTGCATCAGGTACTCCATCGCGGTGATGATGTATCACACGCCCATTTTTCCCTAGGGTTTGATAGGTCCCACAAATTCGATTGCCCAATTTTTGAAGGGATACAACGTCATTTGTGGATTCAAAGGAATCTCTTCCCTTCGCGATGGTTTACTAGTCCTTTGACATATATCGCAGGCCTTACAGTACGCTTTTGAATCCTGATGAAGGGTTGGCCACCACAACCCTATGCAGAGAATCTTTTGTGTGGTTGCTCGTCCTGCATAGTGTCCTCCTGTAGTGCCCCCATGTGCTTGTGCGAGGATCTGACTTTGTTTAAATTTAGGTATGTACCTTAGCAATATCTCATCATTTCCCATTTTGTATAGGTGCTTCGCAGTGACAGAAAAATCTATCACATGCACCACCAATTCCTTCTTCTGTTGGACAGAGTATTCCTTCGACATAGTCCCTGCTGTCAGAAAATAGATTATACTTCAAATTATCCATCTGCAACGCACACAACAAAGAGTTGTGTGTCAAGTAATCCTTCCTCCAAACTAGTAAGTTCCTCGCCCATCTCAATACGCGACAACTGATCTGGTCCTGTGTTCAGGCATCCAGGTTTTATGAAGACATCAAAGTCATATTCTTGGAACAATAAGAGCCACCTACATAAGCACCCCCCCAACACAAGCTTATAGACCAAGTACTTTAGTGTGGAATGGTCTGTATACATCTTGAAATGTCCTCCTAGCAAATAGTGCCGGTATTTTTGGAGCGCGTACACCATAGCCAATCCCTCCCGCTCGATTGTGGAATAGTTCTTTTCCACTTTGGAAAATCTACGACTTGAAAATGCGATAGGGTGATCCAAGCCCTCTCCACCCTCTTGTGTGAGCACTGCTCCCAACCCTATACATGACGCATCAACATGGACATGAAACTCCACATCTCATTTTGGGAAGACCAGGATTGGAGCGGAGGCCAATTTCCCCTTTAGGACATCCAAGCTCTTCATTCAGTCATCATTCCAGCAGAATGTGACATCCTTTTTCAATAGTCTCTACATCAGTGCGATGATCTGGGCATAAATTTTGATGAACTTCCTATAGTACCCTATGTGTCCGAAGGTAGTGTTCAACTGTTTAACACTTCATGGTGCTTCTAAATTCAAAATTAATGCAATCTTCATGGGGTCTACCATTAGTCCCTGTTTGCAAACCACATGTCCCAGTAGGTTCCCAAAGGGAACGAGGAATGTACACTTCTTAAGGTTCAACACAATCTGGTATTGTCGGAAAGTATATCCAGGATCAAGCGTAAGCTTGCTACGTGGTGATTAACCAATCCAAAGACAATCCAATCATCCAAATAGACCTCCAGGAATTTGTGGATATATTCTTTGAAGGCGGCAACAACTATTCGTGAAAAGATGGCTCGCGCATTTTTTAACCCAAACAGCATGACAGTGTATTGAAGGCAGCCCCATTTAGTGGTGAAGGTGGTATTTCTCCTATCTTCTAGCGTAATTTTAATTTGGTGGTACCCTGAGAACCCATCGGTGAAAGAATATGCTTCTTGCTTGCCAACATTTTCTAATACTTCATCTGTGAATGGGGTTGAGAATGGGTTGTGTACACAGGCATCATTCAACTTCCTGAGGTCCATGCATATTCTTATCTCACCCTTCTGCTTTTTGTCCTGCACTACCATAGGGCTTTCCCAGTCAGATTCTTCCACCGGCTCAATAATTCTGGCTGTGATCATTTTATCTAGTTCTATGTAGAACTTTTCCTTGTACTTCGGATTCAAGCGATAAGGCCTCTACTTAACTGGCTTCGTATTGGGTTTTAGGGTGATCTTCATCATCCCTAAATTGTCAACGATCCCCTTAAAGTCTATAATCTTGGTCGGGATTAAGTCTTGGTATTCGCAGAGTAACTCAGCTGCCTTATCCACCGTGGCATCATCCCAATAGTCACCGAGCGTTGCATACTTCGGTTTGGCCTTCGTCCCAATGTTTAATTGCTTCATTTTTACTGCCGCAATGATGTTACGATCTTCAATCACTGGTCCTTGAACCTCATGATAACCTTCAGTTTCTAGAATGTTAATTTTTTGGGGATCTTCATCATCCTCCTCAATATTTACATTGTCACACTCCAGCGCACAGCTCAATTGGGTTGCCCATTCTGGCTAAAGCACTTCCATTGGCTCCTGGGGTATTCTAAAGATAGTTGCTTTTACTGCTTGTAGCGCATCATCAACAGTATCCCACCAACGATCCTCAAACGTGAAGGTTAATAGGAATCCTTCGCGCAAGATATCCCATTCGTTCATGCCATGGCGGAGCTCCATATTAGTATACCAATTCATGGGTATGATATCCAAGGTATGATAGAACAGGTGCACCCACTCAGGTTGTGGCTCTTCCCCGTATACCTTGGTCTATTTCGCAAGGTGTGCACGTGGATCATCCCATCCGTCATACTTGTATGTTAGCCGCATCTGAGGCATCCTAAACTGCATGCACATCATTCTTTTGCATTCGCACTAGTCCTCAAAATTTCTTTGATGCGTACCCCACCATCTTGGGGGCATAGCGCACAGTACCCATTTCAGAGTGTCGAAACACTACTGTTCCGGTACTTCTCTTTCAAATTTGTTCAGGAAATAATCCACCTCACTCAACTCGTCATACATAGGTAGATCTCTTACCTCTATTTCCATGCAATGAAATGACATTGTCATCATGTTATAGTTGAGCGTGGTTACTTTGTGTAACCGGTTCTACCATCATTTTATTTCCTTGCCTGAATCTGAGGTGTAGGAGCTTTCGCACTCCCACAAGAGTCTGCCATCCGCTGTTGGATTTACCCAATCCTACTCTTGTGTGGTTATCTTGTAGATACATTCTAGATCGTCATCACTATCATAGTCACGCACGAGCTCTATGTAGCATGATCCTTCTGCAAGGTCTAAAGGTACCACTACGCGTAGTGACTTTTTCTCAAAAATCATATTTTTCTTCTTTAGATTTATCACTCCATTCATATCAGTGGCCCAATCTATTCCTAGTAGTGTGGGATAGGGATTGTTTTCATCAACAATCTCTATCACTTTGAAATCTGTTAGCTCGTTCACACCTTCGATATCTATCGGTATTCCCTGCAATCTTCCCATTGGTAGGATATTTTGCTGGTTCACCATTCGTAATTGAATAGGAGACCATTGCAGCATAAGCTTGCCCATGTGCTCCCACGTCTGCTTTGGTAGGACATTTGCGTCCAATCCTACATCCAAAATCACTTGATCCATTTCATATTCCCTAATCTACACAGTCAATCTCATCTCTCTTCCTATTCGCGTTGTGTGCTTCCCGAGCTTCCGGACTATGCGTATTTCTCTTGACATGGTTCCAACACATCAAGTGATGAGTTCTTGTAGTCCCTTCACAACTTTTTTGTCATGCAGCAGCTTCATGTATGTCTCCAAAAATGTAGTGAGCATTAATGGGCCCATTTCCAGTTTCAGTTTGTCTTTACTTCCTGAAGTGGAGGCATCCGCGAAGCTCTTCTTAGCTTCCATGAATGTCTCCTTAGCATGCTCTAAATCAAATCTGGTTCATTTGTTGAAGCCTTGCGAACCTAGGCACTCTCTTCAGGTTGCTTGCCTTTGTCATCTCCTGTCGTGATACAACTTCAGAGCACAATATTTACATTCAGGTCTTCCTCGCGTGGCTCAAACCTCATCGTTTGCAGGTTCTAAGTCAAGGGAGGTTGGAGTACTCCTTTATCGTACAACCTCGCTATCAGCGTGGGACAGTCCTCCATCTCATGATCAAGCTGGGTACAATATAAGCATCATGATCTCGTTTGATTTGTACAATCACAGGCATAATGCCTTGGCCCTCTACAATTGTAACATATCAGCTGTCTGTGACCTCTTCCTGGTCCCATTCCACCTCGTCCTCATCCGCACCACTGAAATCTAGTGTGCGCCATCCCTGCGTTTTGATCGGGGGCACGTGTTTCAGTCTAAACTCTGTAGGTAAGACTCTGATCCGTCATCAATTCATAACTTCTACAGGTGCACTCGTTTTGGCCTACTGACCTGCAGAAATTACAAAACAACTGTTGGGAATTATGCGTATACTTCTATAATAGATGGCAATTATCTGTAGCATACTTCCCTCATATCTAACAAATTACGCACCATAATGTAGGTGCCACACTCGGTCCTGCTTGTGCCTCTAGTCTCAATGGCATTGGTCCTCCTCTCGCTACGTAGTTCGCGAAGACTGGACAATGGTCCTTGGCATGTCCCTGGCCTTTGCACTTTACGCACCATACCTCCTCGCTCACTTCTGGGTGAGATGTCCTATCTTGTTTCAAAATCTGCATCTCAAGGCACAAGTTTTTCAACTGCACATGGATCTGTTGAACTCTAAGTTTAGGATCTTGTATCAGGGTCTCATGCAGTCTCATCACGATCTCCAAGGCCTCGGCTTGAATGGTTAGCTTCTTCTGTGACAACGCATTCCTTAGATGCGGTGCTAGTGATGCTACAATTCATGCATGGTGTTTCCCATCCATCAAGGTCATATTGTCTTCATGAATTATACACTTCAGTCTCTGATCAAGCTCCCAGGGGTTCTCGCCTAGAAGCATCGCGATTTCCTTAAATCCAATGATCGACTATGTCTCTAATTTTGGCCTGCTAAATTCTTTGTTTAGCTCAGCTTGGATATCCATGATCCCTGCATTCAGATTGTCATTGGAATTCTTAATGTACCAAGTCAGTGCACGATCCTGCAGAGTGCTGACCAGCGTTGCTTTCTTTATATTTTCATCCGTGACTCCATGCGCTTCCCATACATCCCTTACCATGAACCAAAACTGGTTTGGATCTTCATTCCCTACTCATTTGAACACCGAAAACTTTATCGCGCTCGCCATATTGAACTGTGGCAGTGGCAGAGGTGGTAAGGGCGAAGATGGGGGTGAATATGGTGAAATTGGTGGTGGTGTAGGTGGGGGTGGTATGCGCGGAATTCGCTGCTTTATCAAACTGATTTCACTTCTTGGTGAAACCTTTGCAAGCTCTTCCTTGCTTTCTTATGAAGGTGAAATCAAGGGGCTAGTTTCTAGCTCTACACTACCTTCGTTTCTGTAGATCCTCCCACTTCACGTAGCCCCAAACATCAATTTATTCACATAACCCGCTTTTCACACAGTAGCATTTTAATCCAAGTGTTCAAAGATTTAACGTACTTACCTCATGGTCCTTTGAGGAAGTGTCGTTCTGCCTCGCTATAGCTAACTGAAGTATCTACCGCAAACTTGGTGATAAATCCTCCTATAATTAGATCGAGCCAGTGATCCAAAATGTGCATGATCTTATCTTCCGATGCTTCCAGTTTGTGCACCAACTCTAGATTCCATACAATAGGTTTGTCAAGCTTACACCTTCCTTAACCATATGCTAGAATCGCGATCCACTTGTACAACTCAGAGGGGAAGGATGCGAAGAAAATTTCATGGATTTTCATATATAAGTAGCAATCTAACACCTCTTCGTTGGATAATCGTGGATTCCTGTTTTCCTGCGACGCAAAATCATGAATCATTCTGTCCAACCACTCTTCAATTCCTTTCTTTGTCAGATTCCAGTGATATGACATCAAACATCTCTATGCAGATCCCAGTCCTGACAACGGAACCATTTGTTGGCTTATTGGGGCCTGACCCAAGTTCAAAGTTAAGTTAGCCAAACAAATCTTGGTACTACTGGAGCTTTCGGCAATAGTCTGTGGAGCGTGAACTGAGATCTGACCCGAAGTAGTACAGGAGGGTGCTAGAACCAGGTTTCTGCACCGTATAGATGTCTAAGGAGTTCAACTAGTTCGTGGTTTGACCTTGCGCGCAGGTTGCTTTACGCACTTTCCCATACTTCGCAGCCTGATAGGCTGCCTTCATGCAACCCTACCCAGGGGCTAAACGTCGTGCTCTACGTTATTACCCAAGACCTTACTGTTATTCCAACGTTAGTTAATTACCTTTGCCTACTTGAGTGCTTTAAATATACTTAACAATATAAACCATTCATATAGGTGCGCACAGTAAATAAACAATATATTTGCAAATTATATCAATCATTAATTAACCCAAGAATAGATACACAGAATTATAACAAAACTTCTCTTTATTAATTTCTTCATCAGTTAGACACTTGACTTCGCCCTGCACACTTAGCTGTAGGTGTCCGCGCACTCAGCTGCGGACTCCTAGGCCTCTACGCACTCAGCTGCAGAGCCTTCTCCTACTCTACGACCCAAAGACACACTTCAACTTGTGACTCAATCACTTAGAATTTTTCCTACTTCTCTTCATCTCCACTTAGAGCCTCGCTCTATTTATACAATCCCATGGTCCACGGACCATGGGTAGATCTATCCAGCCAACATTACATTACAACACTAGGGCAGACAACCATGTGACTCTATCATACTTTCGTGCCACGCGCCCGCAATTCATGGAGCTTTACAACAATATTCGGTCAAAACTTGGGCTTTGAGCCCCAAAACATGCCTTGGGGGGATTCCATGCCCAACAATTGATGGAATGATTCCTAGTCCAGTATGTCACCCACACCCTGCCAATCTTCTCTCTTTTTCTACTACCTCCATTAATCTGCAGGGCCTATGCTTTTCCAATATTCTTTTACTTTATGGGAATTATGAGATTGTAAGATGGTCTTGACCGAGGCTAAGTTGGGATTATTCATTAATTTGGGGAGTTGTTTCCAAAATTCCTACCAGAAGAGAGCAGTGTCTCCATTGTGAACATCCCATAACAAGTGATCTTTGACAATGGAGTTGTTTCTAGCTGCTAGATTCCATACTGGTGAGCCTATGTTGAGGTATTCAACATGAATGATCTCCCCTTGTGTTTTTCCCCTTGAGTATTTTTGGAACCAGATATGCTTCCATAGTTCATTCCCTCCTTGGATCCATCCCCACTAGATTTGAGCCCCCATTACCCCGGTCACGGTTTCCAAGTCCCAAAGCCCAAATCCTCCATTCAGCTTCGATAAATATAATTTCTCCCAAGACCCCAACACCCATTTCCATTGGGAGTTAGTTCCTTGCCAAAGGAATTTCTTAAATATGGTCACCATCTCTTGATAGATGCAACAAGGTGCGGGAAATATTGAAAGTTGATATAGCGTCATGGCTTGCAGTATTGCCTTCAACAACGTTTCTCTACCTGCAAGATTGAGCACTTAAAAAGTCTAGGGGTCAATTTTTTTTCTAGCTTACCACAAATCCTTTACTAGCATGAAATCCTTAGCAGATTCACCACCAAGGGAACTCCTAGTTACTTGGAAGGTAATGTGCCAATCAAGAAGTTTAGGACTCTTGCTAGATTCTTCTAGATATGAACATGAGTGTTGAAGAAAACAATATTATATTTCTCTTTGTTAAGGGACATGCCTAATGAAAATTAAAATATTTCCAGTGTTTCTTGTACTGCATGCACCTCCCAGCTTGTTAGCTCCCTAAACAACATATTATCATCCACAAATTGTTGGTGCGTAACTGAGAGATAAGTACCAATGATCTTAAGCCCTTTAATTTGACCTTTTTTCTTTAGATCCTAGGTCAATTGACCCAGACCCTCTACTTCTCTGATTAACAGGAAAAGGGATAAGGGACCCCCTTGTCGTAATCCTTGGCTAGAGTGGAAAGTGCAGGTGGGTGATCCATTAAGTAGTATGGAGAAGAAAGGAGTAGAGACCATTGATTGAATCCATCTAATTAATTCTTCTAAGGAGCCAAAAGATGATAAGATATGGGAAAAAAATTTCTAACTAAGGCGATCATAAACTTTGTATAAATCTAGTTTCATGAGCATACCAGGTCTACGGTGGGATTTGAGTGGGTAAATTATTTCATGGGCTGAAATTATTCCATTCAGGATTCGGCGCCCATCCACAAAGCTTGTTTTCTCTGATCTTATAATCTACTTTAGCATGGGATTTAGTCTATGAGCTATGAGAGAAGAGATAAACTTATAGATTACATTACAAAGAGTGATCGAAAAATAGCCGCTTGGACTATCTTCCTCATGTGATTTGGGAAGCAATATTAAGAAGGTCACATTCAAGCCTGACCAAATTTGCTGCTTGTTGCGAGACTTCTCAATTAGTTTGATGATCTCATCCCCTAGAAAGGGCCAAATTGCTTTGAATAATTCAGCAGTGAAGTCATCTGGGCCTAGGGATTTGTTATTTGGAAGGTCTTCAATAATAAATTCCACCTCCTCTTTTGTGACAGATCTCATCAATGCTTCATTTTTCTCTTGTGATATTAGACTTGGGATGATACCAGTGATTTGATTTATTACTTCTTCCTGATCCCGATCTTCTTCAATGCAGATACTAGAGAAGTATGAGATCAATTCCATTTCCATCTCCAGATGATCTAGAAGTGTCTCTCCTGAGGTTGAAGCTAAGGAGAGGATGTGATTCTGTTGTCTATGATTGATCATAGAGCGATGTTGGAAGAAATTTGTATTTCTTTCTCCCTCCCTCAACCATTGAATTCTTGATTTATGCCACCACAATATCTCTTTTTGCTTCTGTCATTCTTATAGCTCCTAGAAAAATCTTCCCTCCTCTAAGGCGATGTCCTATGATCTACCCTCTCTAATTATTTGACTTTGTAACTCCTCTATTCGGGCCTCCAAACTCTTGTTTTCCTAGATGATATTGCCACATTCAATTCAATTCCATATCTTAATCTTATAATTTAGTTCTTTCAATTTATTTTGGAAGCACTATATATGGTTGCGCCCTTCCACCTTAATCTCCCCCCACCATTCTTCTAATTTAGTTATAAAATTTAGGCTCCTCAGCTAGAAACTTTCGAATCTGAATGGTCAATTTTGGGGTACTGCTTTGGGCCAATGATAAGATCTCATACCAGGAAAAATCATGACCTCCATGAAAGCATCCCTCCCAATCTACTCTTTTGAGATGAGAAAGTGATCTAGTTTACTGGCTATTTGTTGGCTTCCCCCCCTTCGATTATTCCAAGTGTGTACTCCATTACTCGTCTCAATCTCTACAAGATTTAACTCTTTGATTGTTTCATTGATTAAGTTAGAGATTTGATCCAACCTTTTGACCCCACCTCGTTTCCCCCCCAAGTCCTAGATGAGATTAGAATCTCCACTAATGATCCATCCCAGTTCATCAATGGTTTCTTTAATTCTACAAAGTTCTTGCAATAATTTTTCTTTACTTTAGGTGACATGTGGACCATATACTGCCGATAAATAAATCCACTCCTCGGAGCCAATGCATCAGAACTTACCTATCAGGGTATAGGTCAAAACCTACCAGTGTTGGAAAGTGACCCTCGAAGGGTCCCATAGAACTGCCAATCCTCCTGCTGTGCCATGAGCATCCACCACCATGGAAGCGTTGCCAAGCCAACATTTAACTACCAGTTGCTCTAATTTTGCACTTGAAATTTTGATTTCTTGTAGTAGAATACTCTTTGTGTTTTCCTTTTTGATTTTTTGTTTTGAGATGTCGGAGCTTACCTAGGATATTTAAGCCCGGAATGTTCCACGAGACAATCTTCATTGGATTACTAATGGAGTGTGGGGGAACATGTATCAAAATTTTATAATAAAAATACCAAAAGAAAATCAATGTAATTGAATCCCATTTATTTGAGCATTTTTAATGATTTTTTATGTATTAAAATTTTGTTTATATAAACATTAAAAAAATTAAATATAAACATAAATTAAAAATAGAATACAAACATATTTCTATGTATGATTAATCAATATATAATTTTAGAGTTAGTTTAATTGGTTGAGTTATTTTAGGGGAATTTCCCAATAACAATTTTAAGAACAGTTTTTACTTGAAATTTGTTTTGAAATTTTTTTAGGTATCAATTTGATAGAGATTTAGCGAGATCATAAAATTGAATCATAAACACAACACAATCAAAAGGAGTTGTCTATAATGCGACTTTTTGGAGATTCCGGTGACGGAATCCGGCGGAAGAAATGAGGTTAAATCTTGATTTTTAAGCAGTTAAAATGGTTTTTTAACTGCATATTTGGATTCAGCGCCCTGAAAAACCCTGGGAGCCATTGATTGTGCAGAAACTAGCTATCAAACTTGGGATTCCAATGAATTGCTGCCGGATTTTGACCGGAAAAATCCGCCGGAAAGGCTTTCAAAAAGTCGTGTTATAGACCACTGCCAATCAAAATACCAAATTGTTTTTTACAACACTAAATCCATATATATAATCAAAAACACATTTAAAAAATTGAAACAATTTAACCAAAATTATTCTACCAATTCCGACCCAGACTCGAAAATAGTTGAACAAAACCATTTCAAAACCCACACATTAAACATAGCGTGAGTTGGTACTACACGACTCTTTATTGTGCTAATAATATGGAACGTGCCTTTGTTCCTGTTCTTATGATTCCGTGATCATTTCAACTGTTCATTAACAACAAAACAAAGCATCTGCGTCCATACTATCACATTTTTTTTTGGCCTTTCTTGAACGGATGATTACGAGGACCTCAATGGTTGTGGTGTATCCCATAAATTTTACTTCCTTAATTCGAACCTATCATATAAAGTTTATTTCACTGCAATTTTCCAATGGCAATTCAAAAGCCACGCATTAAAGCTGGTTGGTATGTGAGTTGGTAATACACCAACCCATTACTGTTCTAATAATACTAAACATGTCTTTATTCCTGTTATGATTCCGTGATCCTTTCAACTTTTCATGACAATGGCTTTTTGGAGGGACGAAAACAACAAAAACTAAGCATCTGCGTGGGTAATTATCAGCGAGCGAGTGTTTAACAACGACAAAAGTCCGACTCCCATAAGAGTCAATAATTACGGTTAGCGTGCTGCTCCTCTTGTACATAATTTTCAAGTAGAATCGTTACATGTGAACCTAGTGATTCTATAATTTTTTTGTGTTTGCATGAATGGCAAAGCCCTGTGATTAATGTAGATGATCATCTCTTTCTCAAGAAAATAATGCTTCTATTGTTAGCATGTCTACATGATGAAGTGCATCTCCTTGTCATAGTTGGGGCATTTTAAGATAGTATTAGAGAGTGTTGCACTGTGATAGGTCACCAAATTTCCTTATTGAGTGAAGATTACACCAATACCGTAGTCCCGAGACATTTATTTCAATCTCAAATGGCTATTGCAAGTCTAACAAGGTGAAGCTTGGTGTGGAGCAAAGGAAGTTGCCTAGATCTTTGAATGCTTTTAGTTGTGACTCGGTTTAGGAAGGCTTTTCTTTATCTCCACCCTTCTTCACTTTACTTAACAATGAAGAGATAGGAGAGAACCCAAACACGAACCTTTCATAGAAATTAATATGGCCTATGAAGCTACAAAGCTTTGTTAGAGTCATTGAGGCCAAACAATCTTGAATGACTTGGATTTTAGATGGGTCCACCTAGACCCCATGTTCATCCATGATCTATCCCAAATATTGACATCTCTACCTTCCAAATGAGTATTTTTCGAAATCGGCATACAACTTGTGTTGTCGTGGTGTGCTTAGGACTTGTTGAATGTGCTAGAATTGTTGAATGTGCAAAAAATGTTCTTCCCAAATTCTGCCAAAGTTGAGGATGTCATCTAAAAAGACAACCATAAAAGAGCTTGTGAATGACCATGGGAGATGATTCATCATCTTCATGAATGTCGATAAACCAACCATTCAAAATGGCATTTATGAAAATTTCACCACTAAAATTCTATTGCAACAACTGGAATAAATTCTTCTAACTGTAAATTAATTAATAGTTTATTTGCTACGACAAATATCGAATAAATCACACTTCTATCTTCACAAATAAAAATATTGCGGAAGATAAACTAGAAGCTGAGAAAATGCTGGCACACACACACAAAAATATGACACCGTTATTTTTTGGACAAAAGTCCCTAGAAAAACCCAACTTGGAAAATTGGTGCAGTAGTTGAGGGTTTTTATTATTAAGCAGCGGTGAGAAATTCTAATTACAATAAATATCACCAAACTAGCAAATCTATCCAAGAGAAATACTAGAAAAATTTATCTGAGGGAATTTACCCTCTTTCTGAGCAATCTCGACACCTGACTTCCTCTTAAAAGATAACCATCCAACCATCTCTATGCATGCCTTATGTCACCCTAGTGTAGTCCCTCACATGCTCTACCTAAATCAGTTGCCAATCTAGTCATCTGACTTGCTTCTGACTAAGAAACTATCTCTCCAACACTGGAAAATATTCTCGGCCTTTGGAACTGAGATCGAGCTCTTCTTCAACTAGATTGAATCACCCTCTTGAGGCTCTGCACTACCTCTATGCAACCTCTTGTAGAAAATATCAGCCTCCTCTTTCTGAGTGCCCGAAACTAAAATACTTCCTCCGAACTCACTACCTTTGCCCCTCTTTGTCTCTGCTTCCCTTCTCTGGGTCAAACCCTTCTGACAACTGCTACTACTCTCTGGAAAATCGAACTACCAAGAAATCAATCTTAAGTGTCAAAAGTGTGTTCCTCTATCTACCCATCGACTTCTTATAATCTCAATGTGGAACTCCAGCGGCCAAAATTAAATCTTAATCAATGGCTGAGATTATTTCCAAGTCGATTTGTGTGAGTTTCTAGATAATTCTCACCTTTCTCAATTAATACTTATTAATTAAATAGTTTTCCTAAGTTTAGACTTAGGAAATATTTAAAAATTGGTTAATAATCTAACTGAGACATTTCTAGGTGGAATTTCTAGAAACGATTTCTAAGTTATGGAGAACTCTTGTGTTTTAACCTCCCCACAAAGTCTTGAGACTAGATTACTTCCAATGCTACAAAAATTAACAACCTTCTTTATATTTGAAGGTTTTCTTCAATACCTATGTTTGTTCAATTGGACCTTGGGGTATCCAGACTTCATATCAATATTACTAAGGAACTTGGCACCCTTAAGTTGATCAAGAAGATCGTCAATATGAGGGATTAGGTACCTTTTCTTGTCAATGATTTTGTTTAGGGATCTATAATCAATATAGAGTCTCCACATTCCATCCTTCTTCAAAACCAATACAATTAGGCTCTCACAAGGTGAGGAGCTTGTTTGATTGTGACCCTTTTTAATGAGCTCATGAATCTGACATTTTATTTCCTCATTTTCCAAGAAAAAGCATCTATATTTTGGGTTGTCACGTAAAGGAGCACTAGATATCAAGGCAATTAAGTGTTTCACATAACAATGCATAAGCAACCCCACAAGTGATGTGAATATACCTTTCTATGTCTAAGCAATCTTGTCGACCTACTTTTGATATGTAGAGAGGCCCCATGCTAAGGATGTGGTGGCTACAGTGGCCTTCCTTCCACTTGTTGAATGAACAATGAAGAGGAAAAAAAAATAGTCTAAGAGATTGCCTTTTAGAACTATTTTCCTAAGATCATTGGAATCACAGTAGTCAAAAGTACCTCTAGTACCCTATAGAGCTAATCTCCTAGAGTAAAAATGACACTACAAGGATGGGATTCGGAAATATCATGATGTTTACATATATAAGGATGTCTTAAAACAACATCACACAATACCTCATCTTTTAAAGGCTTGATGTCATAAGACATGAAGCATTTTTGGGTGATGCAAATATCTCATCCATGGCTCAATTGAAGAATGGTATATGTTTGGGTATGTGGCATTATCACCAACTTCAATATTTTGATTACCTTAGATAAGATAAAGTTCTTTTGGCTCCTACTATCAACAATGAAATGTGGTGGGGTCCCCTTCATCGACATCTATGAATGGAGTATGTGCGCCCCCTCCTCAAGATCATATGACTATTTTGGTTGGATCTTTGTCATCACTATGGTAAGATTGGGTTTTTCATTTATTATTTTTTTTTTTTGTTCTAAATCAGAATTAGAGCCATGATATGCTTCTTTTTCTTTCAGTTCATCCAACAATTATTGTTTTGAGTAGCATGCATGGGAATTTTTTCGAACTCACACCACTTTTTAGTGCCCTTTTTTGAATTTCCATTACCTTATTTACTTGCAACTTAGGCTAGTTTTCTTGAGGTTGACTCTTCTTGCTCTATCCCTTGTTTTGCAAGTTAGGGGCACACCTGTTTATTCCTCTACTTGAATTTCTAATCATCTTTGATAGAATATCAATATGAAATTCACAATGGGGATATGTATAAGAAATCCATCTCCATTTGGATGTACCTATGTAGTCCACTACAATATCTCATAACCAGGTGCCACTTGGATTCTCTGATACCCAAATTTAAGCACAAGGTATGAAAAATATCGTTGTACTATGACACCATATAGTCTCTCTCCTATCACATAGTTGTACATCTTGTGTATTAGTTATTATAGTTCCCTACAATGTAGAATTCCTCTTTGAGGGCATTTACAATAACTACCCAAATGGGCCTCCTTTGAATATTTTAGACTCATCTTCACTATATCTCTCCTATTAGCCTTCCCAATAATATTTTACATGGGGAAGGGTTTTCAAAATTGCGAAGGTGATCTTTTCATTTTCATAAAATTTTTGGACTAAGTATTCTCTCTCTAATAAATTTAACCATTTATCAAAAGCATCTATATCTAATTGTCCTTCAAATAAGGGGATATCAAAGTTAAATTATACCTTGAAGTATGACACATCTATGAAATTTCCACTTTTTGAAAATTCCTTGGGTGTTGTTGACAATCATCGCAGGATATGGGTGAAATTGTCTATCATCTCATTCCTCTATCCATAAGTACCTCCTTAAAAAACAACTTGGGAGTATCTCTTGCTATGTCAGGTATTTTCTCTTCCACCATGGAAGGCTAATGAGGTTAGCGAGAGTAATTACCTTTAAGTGAAACTAGTAATAAACCCAACTCTCAGTATAATGAACTCGTTGGAAACATGCATCGAGAAACAACAAGGAGCATATTGTTATGATGCACTAATCTAGGTTATAAAAAGAATGAAATGAAAGGAAGAAAAAGGAAATTCAACATGTACATAGAGAAAGATAGTAGAGAACATAATAATATATTAAAAACCAAACTCTATTAATAAACAAAATAGAAAAATATTGTAGAACAAAAATTTCATCGTTCTACGCGGGTACATTCTTTACTCAAACAACTCCGATTAGTGAACCTGTTCGATCCTATTATCATATTTTCTATACAAATGGACCAATCAGATCCACTCTATCTGGAGAACTAATGGACAAAAGTAGTTAACTAATCTTAAATCTTGTTACCAAGCTTTTTTTACTAAGAAATCTGATTTTCTTCTACCATACATATCAAGTCATGCGTTGTACGATACTTAGAAATCTTTTCTGTATTGGACAGTGATTTAATGATGACCCTCCATGGATTCACCTATATAAGCCGCAACTGGAGTTGCAAAGATCATAGCTTGAATACTGCTCATAAATAATCCCAGGAACATTATAGGTAACGGTACTACTAAAGGTATCGAAGAAACATGAACAACAACTACCAATTTGTTAGCTAATATATTTCCAAAAAGTAAAAATTAAGTGATAAAGGTTTTGTAAATCTTCTAAGATGTTAATTTGTAAAAGTGTTGGGGGCTGGTTGAATATATTTACTAAAATAACCTAACCCCTAATTTGCAAGACCTACATAGAAATAGGCTATTGACATAAGTAAAGCTAGAGCAAAACCGTAGTATTAATATCAATTGTAGGTGCGGCTAATTTCCCGAAGGGTAATTTTAGAATTCCCCACGGAAGAAGAGCACCTGACAAGTTAGAAACAAAGATAAATAA
>APFE030979651.1:25113-42500 GCA_000404065.3 Pinus taeda
GAACACAATCTAGATAGAATGGTGGTAGCTACTTTTGAATGGAGAGAGAGAAGAGATGAAAACTACAAATTTGAAAAAATATATCAAGAGAGGCTAAAAGAATAGCCTTTTAATATAAATAAATAACCCTAAATTTTCAAAACCCTAACCCTAGAAGATGATGCACAAAAGGTTTGCAGGCCCTAAGGTGGGTGGTTAGTGCATCAACTTCCTAGGGGCACCAATTTTGCATACAATCTAAGTTTAGGCACAAAATAGCTTTCTGGAAGTTTTATCTAAGTATTACAAATTTTAGTTAAGACCATTGAATTCCATGGAAACCCCTAGCCCCTCAATGGACAAAAAAAATCATTTGGGGCCTCAAAATGGCCCTAGAAGTTTGAGACCCAAAACTCATAGAAAATATTGCCAAGAAGATAGAGAACAATTGAGTCAGTGGGAGAGGTGGGTGGCCACTTATATCCACGTGTATAATTTTTTTTTATTATGATTGCATCTATATATTGTATTTGGGACATGCTAGGGTGATGGAGGTAAACCTGTTTTTCTAGTTGGTAGCCTTGACCCCTTTGGTGGTCAGATTGATCAGTCCTCTTAGTCTCCATTTCAAGGTGGGAATTTATGTTATGGTTATGTATTTGGGTAAATTGAAGTGAATCTATTAGGATACATGATTTATTTAATCCTCTAGTTAGTCACTTATTTTATATACTATGTAAAGGCAATTTCACTTTGTAAGTGTTTTTCATACCCATGTTTAGCACGCTTTCTTTATAGAAACATGAACCCATTTTCTTATGCGTGTGCCACACTTTAGCCAAGAGATGTTGACTCTCTTATTCATGCATTTCCACATTTTTTGAGGAATTATCACATTCCTTGCATAAATGGACTATTTATGCTCATGTGGAAACCCTCTACACATGCCACATGGAAGACCATAGATATATCCCCTATTTTTCACTTTTGGAGTTGAGTTTTATACATTATGAGGGTCAGCCCACACATGTGACCACAATATGACAACCATGGGGTTATTTTGAGAATGTGGTGACTTGGAGAGGTCACTTCCCAGCATGAAGAAATGATATGAAAATCAATTAAAATTATGAGTATGATTTGGACCACATTTGGAGATAGTTGAAAGACACAACTTGAAGACTAATGTGTAGAGATTGGGGGTGAACCTCACTCATTTTGATGTCACTTTGCTTGTTGGGAGCTTAATGATCCATTTTATGATGTTGGGGCTGACTTCTATGTTTCATGGAGGTTTCTTAACTTGAGGTATGAATATGGGAATTTAATTAAGGCTTATTTTAGAGGTTATAGAGCATCATACTACACTTTTATAGAGTTTTTGTCTGTTTGTCTGTTTTTATTTTTTTTATGAAGGATCTGCCTCCCTTCAAGGGTTTTGTGCATATGTGGAATTATTTACTTGTATTTTTCACTTGGTCTCCTTGCTTGTGTCGATGACAAGTCACTTTTATTTTATGTACTTTGGTTTGATTTAGGGAATAAATAATGGGAAGGAGTTGAAAGCTTCATTTACAAACAAACACCCTCCTCTCATTTGAAATTATTGTGAATTGTTGGATATCATTTTTATATGCCATTAACATTATATGTTTCTTGGTGTTTGAGTGTCGATTCTTTGATCTCTCACTTTCTCTGTTATTTGTCTTTGTTCATTGAAGATATATTTGTGAATGTTCAATGCTACTACTAGCTAGCAAGATCAATCCATTTGAAGGGAAAATTGATCACATGAAAGGGGGACATCTCTGGTTTGTATCTCTTCCATTATCCATAAGTGTCTGGTAAGTGCTCAATATCTTTTCCTTTTTAGGTTTTTTCTTGTTAACAAGGATTTTAAATATTATTTTCCATTCCATTATTGATATTGTTGGTGAAGGTTATTCCTTTGAGCAATAACTACTTGGTGAAGGGATTTAGTTTTCATAACTTGTCTTGATTAGAAAATGGACTATTTAGCACCCTCTAGGATTTATCCTTTGCTCTAATCTATAAACATTATATAACCAAAGCTTAGTGGGGATTCTTTCTTGAACCCATAAGTGCTAACTAGCGTTAAACTCACATGGATTGTAAATAGTCATAAATGATAGACCATTGAGTTGCATATATTATTGACATGATATACCTTTATAGTACATTGTACATGACTGTTGGATTCATCTTCCAATGTCTATTGGACTCCATTGGCTGTTCACATTCCACACCAACCCATAGAGGATTAGCTGTCCAACATCCCCCTCGTTAATCCGAAGGGGTATGTATGAGTCCAAGAAGAGAGTTGTAATACAAAATGTACAAAAATGCATGGCAGCACCAGGTTGAATGTGCTCTCTAAAATGTTGGTATAAGGGGGGTGGTTTAAGGATGACCACCAACACTAGAACACTTAGTGCAGTTCTTGGAACTCTTCCAAATCTAGCATGAAGCGGAGGTCTTCTACTATAGGAAGTGCTCCTCATATTTTGAAGAGGGAAACCTTCAACCTTGAAAGGGAGGTCTTACTGCGCATCAAAAGGGAGAATCTCAACCTAAAAAGGGAGGTCTCAACCTGTGATGGTTTAAGGATGACCACCACCTCTAGAATTCTTAATGCAATTCCTAGAACTCTTCCAAAATTGGAAAGAAGCTGAAGTCTTTTTCTAGAGGAAGTGTCCCCAATTATTTGAAGAGGCATCACAAACTAAAGGCATGCTCAGGGGGATCTTTTTTTCTGGATACAAATTTGAATCTAGTATGGAAAGTGATGGCTTAGGCTCGCTTGATGTGTCTTTAAATCTTGTAGATGACCATCACTTCCTTCCTTGTCAGATACGAGGTGACATGATGGAGAAAACTCAACTGCAAGATTGTTCAATACTCTAGAACAAGTTTTGACATATGACTAAAATATCTTCTTGGCTGTTGATGCACACTCCAAGAAGCAATCCATCCAAGATGAATATTTGTTCTTGCGGGAAGATTTTTTTTGAAGAATTTGTGTGAAGAATGACTATGTTGACCACAATTCTTGCATGGATGAAGATCAAAACAATGATCTTTCATATGGCTAACTCTATCACGATGTTTTCATTTAACATTCTATTCTTGTTGTTGTAGAAAAGGAACAGAATCTGAAACAGCTGAAGGTGAACTGTCATGAAGAAATCCAGCACTCTGAAACCGGATGGGCTTTGAGTAAATATAACTTCAAACAATCAATTGAAAACCATAGAAAACCCAAACTATTTTTTTTCTTGTATCTGAATATACAAATTAGAAAAAAATATCATGAAAGATAAAACAATATAAAAATATTTATCCATTGTCTAAAGGTATCTTGTGATTAATTGTTGAATTTAAACCTGAATGAGGAAAAAACACCCGCACATATTTCCAACAATGCATTATTAGAAGCATAGAAAATGCTCCCCCTAAACCTATGTGAACTGTTCACTATCAGATCATATAATTTCATCCATCAGTTAGGACATCAAAGTATCTTCATCAGCCAGTCATCCATCAAGGTATCAACAAATTATAAAGACCAAAATAACTTCTAAATAGCATCAACACACTGTAACCATCAACCATCAAAGCAGAAAAGCCAAACAATAATTGACTGAAGCATATCAGACCCTTCTCATGAGTCTATCCCACTATCTCTTCATGAAACCAATATATACATGACTGTTCAATTTAGAACTCACGTATACATGCGAATTTTCTTCATAGGATCCACATAAAGAAAGTGAAATACTAAAATTTCACAGTTCAGCTCCCCTTGATTATGTTTTGTCTGTACCTGTGCATTATGACTATACTAGAGACACTATAAGTAGTATAAGCAGCATGAAAATAAAAAGAAACCATGGGAGTCATCATCAAGTCACATATGTATTACTCCCCTTGAACATGAAGAACCAACTGAGTGCTGAAATAGAGACCATTTCTAATTTCTGTCTGATATGTTCAAATGCGTCACATGGAAGAGGTTTTGTAAAAATATCAACAACTTGTTCTTTTGAGGGAACATATTCTAGTTTAACCTTTTGCTCAAGCACCTGTCCTCTTAGAAAATCATACTTAATTGGAATATGCTTGGTCTTGGAATTCATAACTAGATTTTTTGAAATATTAATTACACTTGTATTATCACATTGAATGCAAATGGGTCGAGAATAGTTGATTTGAATATCTTTCAATGTTTGCATCATCCAGAGAATTTGTGTGCAACATGATGCTACAACTACATATTCTGCTTTTGCAGTAGATAAAGAAATTGAGCTTTGTTTCTTACTGAACAATGATACCAAGCGGGGCCCCATATGCAATGCTCCTCCACTAGTGCTTTTTATATCATCCACATTTCCTTCCCAATCTGCATATATATAAGTATGAAGAGTAAGACTCCATCTTTGGCATACCATAAACCAAAGCCTTGAGTTCCTTATATATATCTGAAGATTCTTTTGATTACCTAAGATGATTTTCCTTTGGGTTGGCCCGAAATCATCCAACAATCCCAACTACATGCATGATATCTGGTCTTGTTCCTGCAAGATAACATAGACTTCTGATCATGGATTTGTATTCGGGTTCGTTGACTGCAGCAGAATCATCATGTGAACTGAGACTACATCCTGTCACCATGGGTGTGCAGACTAGTTTACAATATTCCATTCCATATTTCTTTAGAATTTTCTTAAGGTACTTTGTTTGTGAGAGGAATATGTCATTCTTTGCTTGTTGTACTTGTAAACCAAAAAAGTATGTTAGTTCACCAAGTAAAGACATTTCAAAGTCTTGCTGCATGACAGAAGCAAACCTTTGGCTCATGGATTCTTCATTGCTACCAAAGATGATTTCATCCACATAAACAATAATAATTAAAATTTTACCATCATCCACCTTTATATATACGTTTTTATCTGCACTCCCCTTAGTGGAGCCTTGTTGTTGAAGATATTTGTCAAGGCAATAATACCATGCACGAGGGGCTGGTTTTAGCCCATATAATGCCTTCTTGAGTTTGCAAACAAGTTTTTCATAATTTCCTAGAATAAACCCTTCAGGTTGTTCAATATAGACTTCTTATTCTAGGGCCTCATTCAAAATTGCAACTTTAAGATCCATTTGATAGACTTTGAAATTACAAAAGCTTGAAAAGGCAAGAAACATTCTTATGACTTCAAGTCTGGATATAGGTGCAAATGTTTCTTCAAAGTCTACTCCTTCTTGTTAAGCATAACCTTTGTAATCGAGTCTTGCTTTATTTATAATTACTTCTCCATTCTTGTTTATTTTATTTTTAAATACCCATTTCGTCCCAACAACATTCTTATCATGGGGTCTAGGAACTAATTCCCAAGTGTGATTCTTTTCTATCTAGTCAAGTTCTTCATGCATAACATTAACCCAACATTCATCCTTTCTAGCTTGATTTAAATTTTTTGGTTCAATTGTGGATAGTAAGGCTAGATGACTCGTAGTTACAACAAGATTTCTTCTAGTTTGTATTCCAGATTCCTTACCACCTAGAATTTGAGATTCTAGATGGTTTTTCTAAACATACCTTGATGGAGTCTTTTCTGGTTCTTTTGTGTTGTCACTTCTTTCATCTAACACTTCATTGATTCTTTCTTCCTCATTATTTTGGCTAGATGTAAGAGGATCTTCATCATCTATTGGTGCTTCCTTTTTGATACGTGTGGATGCTTCATCAATCACAACATCAATGCATTCAACAATATTTTTAAGTCTTTTATTGTAACATTTATATCCTTTTCTTCTAGAGGATTACCTAAGAAGAAATCCTTCATCAGCTCGAGCTTCAAACTTTCCAATTTTATCATTATTATTCTTTATATAACGCTTACTTCCAAAAAATCTGAAGTGCTTAATAGTTGGGGGTTTACCCTATCAAAGTTCATAATGTGTTTTATCACTATTCACATAGATATTAGCTTTGTTAAGAATATTTACCTTTGTTTGTGGTGCTTCACCCCAGAAGGTATGAGATGTCTTGGACCCATTGAGCATGACACATGCCATTTGTTAAATTGTTCTATTCATTCTTTCTGCTACCCCATTTTGTTGAGTCCTAGCTATAGAAAATTGCTTCTTGATTCCATGTTAATCACAAAAGTTGGAAAATTCGTTTGATATGTATTATCCTCCCTTGTCAGATCTGAGAAATTTTATTTTCAAGTATGACTCATTCTCTACTAAATCTTTGAAGACCTTTTAGATTTATCAAACACTTCATCTATATACTTCAATAAATCAATCCATCACATTCTACATTCTAGTAAGACAATCAATACATAATATCAAATATTGTTCACCTCTAAGTGACCTTTTCTTTACTAGCCCACATAAATCAATATGAATAAGTTCAATAGGCCTACTTGAAAAGCCTTCTTTGGCATTGAATTGTACCCCGGTTCGCTTACCAAATTGACATGATTTTCATATGGTATTGTCTAGTAGAGAGATGTTTGGAAAATCACAAACTGCTCCTAGCTTGCTTGAATTATGTAATTGACTAAAGATTATATGTCTCAATCTTTTGTGCCATAACCAACCTTCTTATGCTTTTCTTAAGTAACATTGTTCAAGACTGCCTTCCAAGACATAGACATTACATAGAGTTCTTGTTCCTTTTATTATGGTCTTTCCTGTATCGATACTTTGAACTACACAATTATTTGATCTGAAAAACAACTTCATTCCCTTGATCACACATCTGGATGACACTTAAAAAGTTATGCTTCAATCCATCAACAAATAAAACATTTACAACTTTAACCTTTTCTTTTAACATAACAGTTCCTTTTCCTTTGATAGTAGCAAGTTTATTGTTTCCGAAGGTTACATTCTTTTCTTTATTTATTTCAGTAAGAGACATAAACTTATTTTTATGACCTGTCAGGTGTTTTTAGCATCCACTACCAATGTACCACCAATTTTCTTGATCCCCTGCATATAAAGCTAAACCACAGTTCTCAAATTCAATGTTTTTCTTCTTCCATACCTTATATGTTGTTTTCATTTGCTTATCCTGAGATATTGATCGTCCTTTGCTCCTGCATTCAAATCCTTTATGCCCAAAGTTATTGCAAAGGGAGAATTCAGTTTCATATTAAGGAGGAGAGAAGGCATTATGAGAGTATTTCTCATTCTTTTTCTTTCTTTCTTCCCTAGTCATGATAGTTTTGTTAGCAACACTTTAAGAAACCTTATGACCAAAATTGTGACAAGAAAAACATTGTCCATTAAAGTAGAATCATTTGTGAGCATATACCTTCTAGCGTTGTTCTTTTGATTGAGCCGAGAAGAATTTACCTAGGAGGTATTTGGTCCTTTATTCTTTTGTTGTAGGATGAAGTGATGTTTACTGCTTCCTTTACTGCATTGAGAAAGGTTCCTATTTCTGTATTTGGTCCTTTATTCTTTTGTTGTAGGATAGAGTGATGTTAACTTCTTTCTTTTACGCATTAAGACAACTTCCTGTTTTTGTAGAAGACTTGAAAGTCTTTGATGTTTCTTCATGGTATCCAAGACCTGTCTTTATAAGAGGTGAGCATTAAACCTTATGATTTCATCCAAGGTTTTAATTCCTTTAGCATATCTAAGATTAAGACTTTTTTCTTTCTCAAGCCCTTTCCTTAGACTGACTATTTCACATTCTAGCTTCTCATTATTCTCTTCCTTTTCTATGATTTTTTTCTTCAAAGTTTCTTTTGCTAATTTAGCTTCTTATAAACAAATCTTAAGTTGAGATATTTATTCAATAAAAATATCATTTTCTTCTAGGGAATCCACGAAATTATCATTAGACTCATCTTCAAATGCCATAAGTAATTGACAGTCTTGATCAAACTCATCTTCTTCATCATTATAAATTTTTCATAGATAAGGAAATGGATCACATTTAGAAAAAAAATCCATATCTAATAGTGCTTCTAAATATCTACTTCCATTCACTATTTTCTTCCTTTGAGTTTCTTTCTTCTTTCCCATTGTCTTGATGGATCTCCTTCAAGTGACCAAGCTTCTGCCAAAGGACCCCCTCTGATACCAATTATTGGGAAAAATACTGGGGGGTGGAGGTGAATTAGTATTTTCAAATCATAAACTTTTCAATTTCATTTTTTGATTTCTCTATGCGACTTTACTGAAGGGAACCCGCGTGTGTACATGACTGTTCTTAAGACAATTAGCATATATCCATAAAACTTATGTTTAAGTTAATTCATCATATGTTTATCTTGAGCCAGTGAATTAGTACTTTATTAAACATTAGATAGGCAGTAAACATGTGCAGTAAGAACAAAATAAACCATCACACATAAAAAACACACATGAACACCAAGATTTAAGGTGGAAAACCAATGTGGGAAAACACCACTTGTTATTGTCGTCTCTGTCTTCTTTTTAATATAAAGAAAATATTTTACAATCTTGTACTGGAGGAGACTCATACCAGTACGCTGACGCCCACCTATAGAAGGCTACAACCTTCAATCTTTCTCCATATCCTACTGGAAGGGAGCTCCAAACCCCTAAATCTTGTATTAGCGTAAACTCATACCAGTACACAGACACCCACCTGCAGAAAGTTACAACCTTCGCTCGTTTTCCAACTCCTACAAGAAGGGTGCTCCAACTCCTTAATCTTATTTACTAGCCACCACTGGAAGGAAGCTCCAACTCCCTCATCTCCGAGGACCACATTTCATAAATTTTCATATTGGATCCACCTACTACACAACACCATAAATTATAGGCCATGTTTCATCAAATTTTCAGAGTGGACCCACTACCAAGATTTAAGCTCAAAATCAATCATCAAAATTGAAACTTATATCTGTAACTCAACCATTGACCCAACCAATCACTAAACCAACAAAACGAGCCAATCACTGAAACCCAATCATTGAATTAACCAAAACTCAACCAATCAACTAGAAAAGTCATATCATTGTAACCAGAATAATAAACATCATACTTCATATCACAGAAATTAGATTATGTTACTACAAACTTTAATCAACAATCTATCAAAATATGTATGCTACTTTGTAGTAGCAAACTAGCACGTGTATGCACTTTTTATGAAGCATACATGTGTACATATCTTCAACCACTACAACCTGAAAACTGAACCACTATCACTCTAAAACAAACACTAAATCATACACAAATTTACTGCATCATTCGAAAATAATCTCAGAAGTTTCTCTAATCTTCAATCATAATCAACAAGTAACCTCAACATTCTTCAATCAATAAATCTATAACACAAACATCATTGTTTAAGCCCAAATCATAAAAAAAAACTTCATTGACAAAAAACATAAACACATCAAAACTAATTAAACTGATCAGACACCATTTTCATCAAAACCTACTTTCTATATGTGCTTTCTTCAAAGAATATTCGTGTGTGTATTCACTTTTTAGGAAACAAACCCACATGTACACGACTTACTAGAATCACAATAGTGTGTGTATGTGCCTTGCAGGTTATAAAACCCGTGTACAAATATGGAAATTCAGAAGCAAATATTTGGTGCAACACAGAACTTCAGACTTATCCAGATCTCGACATACACTGAAAATCACGCGTTAAGACGCTATTAACCCAAACCAAATCATCTCATAATCATGATTGTCATCTTAGATCTATTGGATCTGATCCATTATCAAATTCCTGGGTGCATACTTAGTTTTAGATCAAGAAAAACATGAATATCCCATTACATGCATATTTTCTTCAATTCTAACTATTCATAAGATTTCCATCACTTCACACACTACCACTTTGATCTTCATCACCTTATATAGCTTACCCTTTCTCCAATACCACAGGTCAAAACCATACTCCAACCGATGGTTTTCTTAGACAGGATCAAGGATTTAAGAAAGGTATTGTAGACAACAACCTATACATAAAGTTTGAAGATGATCATATACTAATTGTAGTAGTGTATGTGGACGACATAATCTTTGGCAGTGACCTGGAACAATTGGGACATCAATTCGAAAACTGTATGCATATAGAGTTCAAGATGTCCATGACCAGAGAATCATCCTTCTTCATAGGATTGCAAATTACTCAGTAAAAAAGGGGGCATTTATCTCCCAATCCAAGTACCTAAGAGAAACTCTAAAGAATTTTGGGTTGCAAGATTGCAAGCCAGTTAGCACACATATGGTTATAGGCTATAAATTGTGCAAAGAAGACGCGACACCACTGGTAAATCAAAATAAGTACAGATCAATGATAGGAAGCTTGTTGTGTCCCACAACTTTGTGACCATACATCATGCAATAAGTGGGCCTTGTGGCTAGATTCCAAGCTTTCCCTCATGAAATTCATGTCATTGTTGTTAAAAATATTTTCAAATATATTCGAGGAACAACTGATTATGGACTGTGGTATGCTAAAATAATAGAGTTTAAGTTGAATGCCTATACTGATGCTGATTTGGTATTAGTATTGATGATAGGAAGATCACCTCTAGTGAAACATTCTTTTTTGGAAACTGCTTAGTGTCCTAGGTCAGTAAGAAACAAGACTCCATTTATTTTTTAGTTGTTGAAGCAAAGTATATTTTAGCTACCACTTGTTGCTAGAAAATTCTATGGATGAAGTAGACCTTGAAGGAAATTAAGGTAGAGTAGACTAATCCCATTCCAATCATGTGTGATAATAATAGTGTCTTCTCATGCACTCAAAGACCAAGCACATCCCTATCAAGTTCCATTCCTTATGAGATCAAGTTGCAGCTAGCGTTGTTCAACTTGAATATGTAGCCACTAAATACCAACTTGCAGACATATTTACAAAGCCACTAGCAAGAAAACCCTTTGAATATCTCAGGTAGAAGATAGGGTTTTGAATCCTCCTCCCACATGACTCAATTATAATGTGTGTTGGAAGTTACTCATCATGTGGGATCAATTGAAGCGTAGGCTGCAATAGTTTAGGGGGAGTTTTCAAGAGAATCCTTTTCCATTAATGCCTAAGGGGGAGAATATTGTTGGTGCATCAGAGAAGAACAACAATGAAGAAGACCATGCCCGGTTTCAGGGGGAGGTTATGTTGTTTCCATCAATGCTAAAGGGGCAGATTTTTGGACAATTGAAATTGTCTAATTGATTGGTGGCACTTGGTATGTTGGCATCGATGTTAACCAGACTGACATTGAGGTTAGAAGCAATAGATGTTATCATTTATGTGATCATTTTTGTTCTAGGGGGAGTCCCATGGTTGCTGCAGTCTCTGGTAGAGAATCGTCATAGTAGAAGACCTATTGTAAAATCCACAAAAAGATGACTATGTTTTCCAGGGAGTCCAAGATTCTAGGAATAAGAAGAAGATTCAAAGTGTAAAGAATGGAAGAGGGTTTGAGCCATGTTTCAGGTAGAGAATGGGCTCAAGGATTGCCTCAGACCTTCTCCACAGGAAATTTCTTTGAAAAATATTTCCAACAGTATGTGGAAGTCCATAAATAAATCTCGGGATCAAAAGTTATTGATAGACGAAGTAAATATCTTTATGTCCTTAGGAGTAGGCCGAATTTCAAAAAATCAGAATGAGGGAAGCAAGTCGAATATCAAAACCTCAAATTTCAAAAATTGAGAACTTTGGAGGGTCAGAGTCTCAGGACCTCAGAGGGTTGGAATCTCGAAATGTTAGAAGGTTAGAATATTAGAAGCAGGCTGAATATCAAAACCTCAAATTTCAAAACTTCAGAACTTTAGAGGGTTGAAGTCTCAAAACCTCAGAGCACTGGAATATCATGATGTTGAAAAGTCGAAATATTAGAACCTCGAATTTTAGAACCTTGAAAACCCGTAACTTTTTATTAATGAATTCTTTTAAAAGCACCAAGTGTTGCGGGGAGCAGGGATTTACAAAGGAAATAGTTTGCAAAACTAAGGATCGAGGGACCCTTTCTCTCTCATCGGGCAAGACACATGGTAGCAGTTGAGGCCCTAAGGAGATGATGGTGGTAGATGACATCAGCATGACATGGTTGTACAAATTACATGTGACAGTCAGATTCAACATTATTGAGTGGCCTAATGGGGAAAATCCTGGTGACATGTGTCACCATTAAGGAAACACCATGTGGGGTTGATGAAAATAGCATGATGTCACCCTAGAAGTATATTTTAGAGGTTGTAGATTTCATAACTCCTTTATAATTGTACTTTGAGAAAGTTCTGATATCAAGGAGCTTTCAATGTTGTTTGCGTTTGGCCATGGAGCCCATAGAACCAAAGGTGTAGATCTAGAACACAAGGAGATAAGCCCACAACAGGATACTGAAGGGCTTATCACCTTAGTGCTATGAAACTAGTCACAACACCCAGTCCTCTGGTGGAAAAAAGATAAGAGGTGAATAAAAAAGGCTAAAGACTAGGCTCAGAATCTTGTGATCTCGTAATATCCTGAAACATATTCACCTTAATAAAGTTAGGAGATGTGGGGCTCTAAAATTGTAGCACAAAGGTGTATGAAGGCTAAATGAGTTGTTAGATAGTATTAAATGTGCGCAGAAGAGTTAGTCATTGGAAAAAATAGGGACTAGCAAGATCACTAAGTTAAGGGCGACGAGGATCACAGTTTAGAGAAACCGTGCTGAAGTACATTTCAAGCTCTATGCGAAATTAATAAGCATGGAAGAATCTCCTAGGAGTACACTCTAACTGAGATTTAATTCTCAGCATGGAGAATCACACAGTGACCCATTCTCTGAATTGATTATGTTACAACTGTAGTTTTTGAGTAGTTGAGCAGGAGAAAATGCTAAAAATCCCATGCTCCACATTTAATATGATCGCAATAGCAAGAATTCAGATGGTACAACAATATGGAGGTCCATTCATAGATTACACACTCAGGTTGTGTGTATAATAGGTTGATGTTTGTCAGGGACTGTGTCATTCACTGTGTAACAAGTGAACAAAACCTGTGATTGCGTAAGAGGAAATTGCTGGAATACATTGTTGCGCAAGCTGAATTGTGTGGAGTCGATTATGCGAAAGTTGTGGAAGTGGCCCAAGTGTTAAAATGAGACATAGTGCTGAAGAGGGGTATGATTATAGCTGAAGGAGAAACAAGGAGCACCGTTCAAAGGAAATCTGCAGTGTTAAAGGGAAGAGGGTGGCACTGTAGTGAATCATATTTGTATTTCTTTATAAATGTATTTTCCCTTGTTTTCAATTTGAAAATTGTATAAAAGGTAGAAAATTGGCTAGAGCGGGTAGGGTCCTGTATTCATAAGAGGTTGGGGCCTCTTGGAAAGTAGGTGATTTCTATCTTAAGGAGGTCGGTTCCTCCTGTGAGTGGGTGCTCACAAAAAAAATGATGTAATTAAGTAGGTGCTTAATTCACATCGTAACAACAAACAAATTGGTGGTTTTTTCCCTTTGGGTTTCCATGGAAAAAACACTTGCGTCAATATGTGTATGATGCTCTTGTGATGGATTGTATGTACATGTGAATGCCTTGTATTGTTGTTCATTTGTATTTTGTTTGAATTCTCTCACAAGAAACTGACAATAGAGGAAATAATTAAAGACTTATTCATAAACGTTTTAAGAACCTCACTATTACTGATTCACCCCCCCTCTCAGTAATTCCTTATTCCAACACATGCATAAACATGCAATAAGAAAAACCACAAATACACATTAATTTATAGGGGAACCCAACTAGGAAAAACCCCTCAAGCCTCTTTGCATTAATCAATTGAATATAGAAACTATTACAATTTCTAGCTCCAACTCTGAGCTCAACTTGCAAAAGAATTATTTTTCTCCTTGCTCAAAATGAACATCTTTGGCCAAAACTTAGCCAAATATCAGCTCACCTAGCCTCCTATTTCCTTGCATAAATCCCGGGGAAATTATCCCCTATTATTTATGAATTTCCTCCAAATTGATTGTGCAATTCACAAGTATTGATCTTCTAATTGATGCAACACTTGTACACTCAAAACTAGTCTACATTTGATGTTACACTACCTTGTCATCTCCACTTCAGTTAAGGAATTCAAATTCCTCGCATGCACTAGATATTTTGGGCGGATTGATTAGTTAACTGACATATCTCTGACTTATACTATTGTCTCATTGCATAATTAACCTTCAACTGAATCTATCAATAGTTAGAGGTCAGTTAAATGAATACAATTAAAAATAACTAAACTAAATTACTAAAATTTAGCAACCGCACATGCATAAATGAACTCCAAGTCCTCTAATTCAAATTTATTGAGTTAATTGAGTGAAAATATCCATTCCACACTAGTTAAATGCCTCCAAGTTGTCCTGATGATGTGGAAATTCGATTTTACTCAATCTGACTAAGACTAAATTCAAATAGAGCCTTTCTTGCTACATTTTTTCAACACTCCCTCTTAGCAAGAAAGAGATTTTTCACCACTTGTATCTTGCACCTATGGAATTCAAATTTACCTCTTGATAATTCCTTTTTCAAGATGTCAACATCTTTTTCCTCAGTTGGAATGTACTATAGCAACATAATTCTCCTCAGCATACAATCCTACAAATGATTATTTTGAATATCAATGTGCTAGGACCTATCATGAAAAACTAGACTCTCAGAGAGCTTAATACAACTTTGATGATCACAATATATCATTTTCGAATCCATCTCTTGACTAAAAATACCCACAAGTATTTTCCTCACCCATATGGCCTCACATGTTGCTTGACTTGTAACCATGTATTCAACCTCTATTGAGTTGAGCATCACAGACCTCTACTTCATGTTGTATCAAGAAATACTAGTGGACCCAACACTAAGGATAGAACCTGAAGTACTTTTCCTATACACTAGTACAAAATGGCTAATCAATTACTAAAAAAATGACTAAAATTTGCATATAAACGACCATTTTTCAGTCGATGACCAATAGTATCTAATTTATAGTATCTTATAACGCGACCAACTTTTAGTCATTGTTAGTTTAGTCATTAATTGCTTTTCTCAATTTTATCATCTAGTAGTATATTTAGTCATAAATTTGATCATTAATTTAGTCAATGATTTAGTTCTTAATTGCCAAAATTATTGACCAAATATACGACAAAATATATTACTATATGATCACCTTAGAAAACCGATTAATGACCAAAGAAATATGACCAAAATGTTGGTCGTGTTATAAGATATTGTAAATTAGCTACTAATAGTCACATATATCTAAATTTTAGTCATCGTTTGAAACCAATTAATGACCAAAGAAATATGACTATTTTTTTGTCATGTTATAAGATACTATAAATTAGCTACTAATAGTCATATATATGCAAAATTTAGTCATCATTTGAAACTAGTTACTGACCAAAGAAATATTACTAGATTTCGGTCGTGTTTTAAGATATTGCAAATTAGCGACTAATAGTCGTATATATGCAAAATTTAGTCATCATTTGTAATCACAAATTTATCATTTGCATCAGTCATTTATCTTTTCTTAGTAGTTTCATATTCATTATATAAACAACTAATTTAGTAGTTTATATTCATTTCATTTACTTTCATTAATAATCATTATAAATGACTAATTTAGTCGTATATTCATTTTAATTATGTTTATCATTAATCAGTATAAAATACTAATTTAGTAATTTTAGATTGATTTTATGTGTTCATTATTAATCAACATAAATTAATTAATATGACTGCGACTAAATTAAAAAAATTTCATACACTGTCATACAAAGTTACATATGTTAATTACAATATTAAACAATATCTAGTGCAACTATAAATAATTCCAACCACAAAAATTATATTATATGAAATGTCAAGTATTACAATATGAGTTTCCAACTTAATATTGGTTGGACTACAATTTACACATGAAATATTGTTTCATCACTTCAAAACATTATCATTATGTTGCCAAAGCATTGCAGGTGAATTCACCAACTCTGAAGACTTGACCATCAGTCTCTATGTGTGTGTCTTATGCAGGATATTGGCTCTAAGGGCAGCACTAGCCTGATTCTCTTCTCTCTCTCTCTTTTCATTTGTCATTCCAGTTTTATTGTTCTCTTCTTTCTTCAAAACCTGCTTCTTACCATCAATTTTGTGTTCTTGTTCTGAAAACAAAATAAGATACAATGTAGAGTATAAGACATGAAAGAGGATGAATACTATAATATAAATTAAAGTAGACTATAAAGGATTTATACCACATATACCTCAACATCAGCAATGTTAGAGCCATTTTTTCCCCATAAAAGCAAGAAAATCGAACAATTTTTCTTCAGTTGGGTGATAATGGCATCTATGTGGCCAGATGACCTGTATAAAAATGAAAAATAAAATGGCATCATAGAAAAGAACACCTTAGTAACTTAGTATTCAACCTCCAGGGAAATCTTAGGCACAATCATGTCAATTAAGTTACATGCTAAAAATATCAAGTTGTAGATAACTTGCGAAAACAAATAGTTTGAGGTGTGATGTCTAATCTTTGTCATTTTATTCGAAACAACATTTCATTCTCTAACGCATGAACTTTTTCAAGTATACAAACAACATGTGCTCAAATAACAACATGAAATTAAACTTTTCTAATAGACATGAAAGTATTTTAACACTAAACAACTAAAAGGATTTCAATCAATTAAAGTGTAATACTAATTTCATCTTCAAGCTTTGGTTTTTGTTTAAATGGACATGATACCAAGTATTTTCAATTTCATAGTTAAAAGACAACAAAATCAAAAGAAATATTCAAAATACAATCAAACAATAAAGAGAGGATATCATGGAATAGACATTGTGATTATAAAAAAAATTGTTTACCTGTTCACCGATGTCTTGTCTGACATTCCTAAAATATTTCCTTTCCCAAAATAACCATGAGGTGAAATAATCACAACATTAGAAACCATAGCAATGCCTACTAGAAACTCGGACAAGTTTTCTTTAGTTGGGAAATAGTGGCCACCATGTGGCTAGATGACATGTATAAAGAAAGAAAATAAAACGTCACCATAGAAAAGAACGCCTTAGGAATTGAGTATTCAACCTTAAGAAAAATCTTAGGCATAATTGTGCAAACTAGGTTACACATTCTAAGGGCCAAGTGGTGAATTAGCATACCATATTTCCAGCTCTCCATTTTTTATTGCACCAAACTGACTAATATCTAATCCAAAAAGCCAATAATTTTCATTATAGTGGATCAAGAAAGTTTCTACAAACAACTTCTTAAGAAGAACCTTCTCCATTCTCCACTAAAGAGGAAAATTCAATGCCCAGTAAAGATGAAGATCCCCTTTCTGTCTACTCTCAGGAATCATGT
>APFE030979664.1:2690-14176 GCA_000404065.3 Pinus taeda
CCTTCCTTTCCACATTTCCAGCACACCACCTTTATAGGTTTTCCTGGAGATTTAGATCTCCCACTCGATGACTTATTTTTGTTTATGTTCTGGGATCGTCCTCGTACAGACAAGGCATCACCATTCTAGTTGTCCATATTTTTCTGTCTCATCTCCTCCATCAGCAAGGCTGAGACTATTTCATCAAACTGCAAAGCAGTTGCATTGCTACCTATTGCAATAACCAGACTATCCCACCAATTTGGTAGAGAACACAATAGACTGATGCACTTATCTTCATCTGAAATTTTAATATCAACAGATGATAATTGACTTACCACAGTATTAAACGCATTCGGATGCTCTTTCACCGAGTCTCCATCTTTCATCCTTAGGTTATATAGCTTTTTCCATAGGAATAGTTTATTCACCAGAGACTTAGATTGGTACAAAGTCCGTAACTTGTCCCACTGAGCCTTCGCCGTAGCTTCCCTTGATACATTCAGCAATACTGAATTTGAGACACACAATCGTATTATGCTCTTTGCCTTCCGATCCAACTTCTTCCATTCTTCATCAGTCACTCCCGTTAGTTTAGTACCCAGACCTACCACGATCCACTGATCTTTATCCACCAACAGATCCTCCATCTTGAGTTTCCACAACTCAAAACTCTGACCATTGAACTTCTCAATCTCTATCTTTTCGCTACTCGCCATCTTATTTCACCACCAGAATCGATCTCGCAGATCTCCCATTAAACAGGGTCTACCACAGGCTCGAGCGAAACCTCTCATCAACAAAGGCATCCCCTTGAAGCCAAAACAACTCTGATACCAAATGTCGGTTTTAACCCTGTACAAAAATTACTTGCATATGAATTCTAAATCATAGGAAAAATAAAAAATGCAAGAGCATAACACATAAAACACATGTACACAGAGATTTTCCACTGGATCCCAAAACTGGGACTACTAGCTTGATTTTTCATTATATTCCTTTCAATGTTACAATACATATTTATACATGCCAAAGCGTCCAATACCATGGACCGAAAAACATCGCGTCCAAAACCATGGACAGAAAAACATAGGTAGGTTCGTCCAACCTAATATAGGGTCCAAATTTTTTTTTCTCGGGGTGTTGCCACTGACACCGTAGAGGGGGGCTACCCGCCCCCCTCAAACCCTCTGGACAGGGGGGGCTGCCAACCCCCCTATGACCCCCCGCTACACAATCGGCGCAACGAAGGGGGGGCTCCACCCCCCCTCTAACCTCTCGGTTCACTACGTAGGTTAGTCATGGAAAGAATATAACACAACCCAATAGCTATATCATTACCGTGACGGAGTATCTAAAGAAAAGGGTGGAGGCACAGTAAGTGAACGATTGTATAGGGGCTACCGCATCGAAGTTCTTGTTTGAGTATGTGTTAACCAGATTTGGCTGCCCAAAAGTGTTGATGAGTGATTGGGGTACGCACTTCCTAAATGAAACGATTAGCATGTTGGCTGAACAGTTCCAGGTTTATCATCAAAAGAGCACACCATATCATCCTCAAGTTAATGGAATAGTCAAGGCCTTTAATAATATATTGGAGAATGCATTGACGAATATTTGCAATGCACAACAGAATGACTGGGATGTGCACGTACCTGCAGTGTTATGGGTGTACAAGACTACTTGCAAGAAGATGAGAAGTGAAACACCTTTTAGATTGGTATATGGTGTAGAAGCTATGATGCCTATGACTATATTGTGCCTAGTATATTCATTGCAACTTTCACAGGTATTGAAAATTGCAAAGCCTTGGAAGAATGACTCGCACAATTGATGGAGCTTGAAGAAGACAAATTCTTAGCTAGATTCCATCAGCAAGTACAGAAGGAGCACAAAAAATCATGGCACGATCGATAGATCAAGCTATGCACATTCAATTTATATGATTTGGTCTTACTGTATGATATAAAGTTCACTAAGTTTCCAGGGAAATTTCAGATGCACTGGCTTGGGCCCTATGTTATCAAAGAGATTACAAATGGAGGTGTAGTTTAGCTTGTGAAGCTGAATGTAGAACCTTTTCTGGGAATGGTGAATTGTAGTCAATTGAAGCCATATACAGGGGAATCGAATAACTGAGTATATGAACACAAGACAATCTTAGTGCTCCAGGTAGTTGCATGGGAGCATGGGACTATAAACTACATTGCTCGGGTTGAAAGACTATGGAATGGGCGGGCTGTGTGGAAAATGTTGAAGTCACAAGCTAAGAATTTGCGTGAAGAGAGTTGCGCTCTGAAGGTAAGTACCATGCAACACAATAGGAAAGTGACCGTTGAAGCCACTTTGATAGCAAGGAGACAATTAAGAGGAGTAGGATGGAAACATTTAAGGCCTAAATGTTTGAAGATCTGCCTCCAAAAAACATTAATGATCGAGTTTTGGTTGGAACAGTCGGATTTGAATTCAAAAACCCCTATAAATGTCATGTGCAGGATCAACAGAGAAAACAATTGTGAACTTATAATTTATGACTTGTGTTGTCTGTTGCCTATGAACTGCTCATTCTTTGAGGACTTGGTCGTGAGCCCGACATTTTCCAACTTCCCAGAATTGAACCAGAAGTTTATCCTTGACACAATGCTAGGTCCAAGCCCTGCCGAGACTATGAGAACTAGCAAAGATTTTACGTCAAAACGGGCCATTCTAGAGGTTGTGAGTGTGGAAGCTCCAACACCTGTGACTACAGCACCGAGGGCATTGATGCCAAAACCTAAACCTATTAGAGAATCCCAGAAGCCGAGGAAGGAAAAGGAGAAAAAGTTGGTGTCGATGCGTGAGTCACCTAGAAAACATTTTACCACTTAAAATCAGAAGAAGGACAAGAAACCTGAAAGGGTTGTCAATTTGGAGGCTGTGTAGGAGCAGGAACTAAGGACATAGATGCTGAGGGAGTGGAGCCCTTTATCATGTTACCTGAAAACATCCCTCCATACAAAGTGAAGGAAAAGATCACCAAGGACACGGATTCTGACAAGTTCAACATCTCTACACCCCTACTTCTAGAGCAAGCTCCCTTTGAAGGTAGGATAGAGGCCTACCATGGTGGTAACAGGTGACAGAGAATTAGGATTTGATTCTAGAGAGGGAGCCTGAGAAACGACTACCACATCTAAGGAAGGCAGTAGGCATGCAAATTACCCAAACCTGCAGATCCTAGATACAAATATTCGTGAGCTTCAAAAGCAATACGAGGAGGTTAAGGAAATGGTGCACTCCATTGCTATAGTGCAACACCTCGCCAAGTTGCAGGAGGGGAAGAAGCTCCTCTCATGGGTGGAAGCAACTCAGAAGAAGGAGGTAGTACTTAAGGCTAGGTTGGGACCTTGATTAGAAGAAACTTACCAAGTATCAAACAACATTCAAGAGAAGTTGACGAGCTTGTAGCAAACATAACAAAAGATCAAGTTGGTCATGGAAGTACCAACTATAAAGAAGCTCGTCAAAGAAATCAAGCAGGTAGTTACAGAGAGCGCTACCGAGGTAGCCGTTGTGTAGGAGGAACTGGGTTATCTTCACAGTAATATTTCCAACCCAGCTGAGTGACTTGAGGGAGAGTCACGACCTTTTTTTTGGGGGTCTGTTGGGATGGGGTCCCCTCGATCAGCTTTTGGGTTAAAAACCGAAGTTTTAGTAAAAAGATGTGCAGTCTTCGAAAATTATGGATACAAAGCACATAGATAGATAGAAGTCAAAAAGGGTTTTAGCCCCTTGGTTATGTAAAGCTGAGTTGGTTTTGAGATCCACCATGGTCCGCGGACCATGGGATTGTATGTAAAAATCTATAAATAGGTGTTCCATAGAGAGTCTAAGAGATATATATATATAGAGAGAGAGAGATGGATGATTATGTTTAAGTCTCAGGAATGGGGAATGTAGTTGCAAATAGGTAGAAGGGAAAAGGCTGCGCAACTAAGTGTGTGGAGGCCTAGAGTAGAGTCTGCAACTGAGTGTGCGGACCCCTTCAGCTAAGTGCGCAAGACAATTTTGAGTTTGTAACATCATATTGAATATCAATAAAGAAGATTGTTGGAGGAGTTCATGTGTTTATCTGTTTAGTTTTGTTATTTATGTTTGCAATATATGTTGTGATGCAATAAAAGTTTATGAAATATTGATGTATCAATGTGCAACTCTGTTGGATAAGTCTTGCTAACTATACACAATGTATGTTAAGTATTTATGCGAAGCTTATATTACATTATGTTATGTTTATGCAATACGTAAGTAGATCTGTGAACTCAGATCTAGGGTTGCTTTATGATGTGTGTAAGTGAGTGATCCACCAGTTAAGGGTCCACAAAACCTTATCATAGACCTTCATGAGGGTCTAAAGGCTGTTTAAGTGAAGTTTTTCTACCAAGCCTTATGGGCTTATAGATCTGCGCAGAGGCAGATCTAGGGCAATAAAAGACATCACATTGATCTTTGGATGCGGAAACTTGGTTCAAGAACCCCCCCTATTATAGACATATTTGGGCACATCAACCCAAAACTTATATGTCGATAAAATAGGGCTCATCAACCCCTAAAAGAGTTGTTTCATACCCTAAAGAAACATATTCATCTGAATACATCATTCCCCAAAAGTTCCAACTGAGAAACCATCTAGAAATGGCATAAATTAAACCATACTGACTGCTCCACTGCCAAAGTGCGATGCATACTGAGTGGTACACTACCAGGGTGTGATGCATACTGATTAGGCCTCTTGTAGGTTGCAATGGGTGAGGATGGACAAATTTTCGAGAGAGTTTGCCAGGTGGTTGCTCATGGAATATTCTAGAAACTCTCTTGTGCCACTTGCCTCTCTCAATTCGCCCAAGGATGAATAAGGGATCTAAGAAATCTCCAAACGGAACCAATTGTAACAAGTGGAATGACACTAATCAAACTCCATGGATGACTCACATGCTTGGACACATCTATAAATGGATCTCGAATTCAAGAGATCTAGAGGCTGGAAGATTGTGAATTGCAAGGAAGTGTTGATAGTTTGTAACTGAGGAAAGAGCATTGTATTGTTGGAGTGATCTTGCTATTTCATGAGGTGAAGAAGAATTGAAGCTGGGAGGATGATGCTAGATCAGACAATTGGGTTGTAATTCTCCCTTTTATTAATAAAGCTCTTCAAATTTTCTTCCATATGATTGTGCAGTTGTGAATGTTATCATTTGTGAATGCTATCATTTGTTCATTATATGTCTAATTCTGTAATGTTTATGTTGTAATCGATCACGATGCATTGATGGTTCTTTGTTGTTGTACTTGTGCAGGTACTCTCCAAGCATGTTAAGTAGGGGGAGGAGTTGCAGGATTTGTCAAAGGGGACAGAGGTCAAGCAAGGGATTAAGCAGAAGTTCAAGGTTAGTTCCATTATCTTTCTCTTAGCTATTACACATAGAAGAAATCGTTGAATTTCTTTAAACCATTGTTTCTAGGGTTGTTGCCAAACCTAGAGGGCTAGCATTCTTTAGCAATACTAATTTTCCTAGAAACAAATTGGTGACTCTGTTGGGGAATGAACAAATGTTTGTTTGTTGTTATTGTTTGTTTTATAAACTATAGATTGAGTCTGAAGTGAGCCAGGTAGCCTTCAAACTGCTCTTGCTCTGCAATTGCATAGTAGATGAATGTTGCTTAAGTCAAACTTTGGTTTAGTTTATGAATTAAATGTTTGACTTACAAGCACATCTAGATGCCGTTTTGGTAGCTCAGTAACCTCCCAAGACATTCCTTCATACTTTTCTCTTTATTGTTCATCAAAACCCAACTTAAATCATTGAAAACAGCTACACATCTGAGCCAAAACCAATTTCAGTTGTGATCCCTCGACCATTGCACTGTCTTGAACTATTACACAGTATGCATCACACCTACCGAGTGTAGTAAGTGTGATGCATCTCTATCTCTGTGAAGCCCAGGTGCGATGACTGACTGAGCTCTTTTTCCATTCTAGAAATTGAGGGTTTTTGACCTTTTTTTTTCAGTTTTTTTTAGTTGTTTTGCTGCATATGAACAATACCTCTTTACTAAAACTTACTTGCATCACTTAGATCAGCCTCAATTACATTAGGAATAGTGAGTGTTTTTGTCTATTTTTCATCATTTACAATTCTTTGTCGAAAAGTTGTTTAAATCGATTTGTCGCTTTGATACAAAAAGTGTCGTAATTGTCGTTTTGTGTCGAAAAGAGAAGTGTCGTGAATTATTCCCTCCTTTGATAATCGATTGAACTTTTCTTCATATATTTGGTTTGATTTGTTTATATTCAAAGTGTCGAAAGCATTTTTATTCAAAATTGAAAAGTGTCGTTAAGTCTTCCTTTCTCTTTTGAAGAAGAAATTGTCGAAAATGTCATTTTGAGTATAATATTTCAGATCTTTGCTACATTTAGTTTTCCTTTTTGGCATTTTTCACATTAAGGAGAACTAAAACGAATACATGAATTTTCATTTAGAATTTTTTTGGTTTGTCTGTGAAAATATGATTTAGGGAGATGCACTAGTGTGTACTCTTTGCTCTTTGTTTAAAAGCACTGTAATTTTCTTTCCCTAGTAACTATGATTTTCATTGCTCAAAGTAAACAAAGATTATTTACCATTGTAGATTGGATCTTAGGAATTTCAGATTATCATCACACAGTGAACCATTCAAAGGCAAACTCTAAACAAGATCAATCTTAAAATGAATTTCAATGAACCTAACAACGCTTTGGAACTTAACACAAGTCTTGCTATCTATACACAATGTATGTTAAGTATTTATGCGAATCTTATATTACATTATGTTATGTTTACGGAATAGGTAAGTAGATCTGTGAACTCAAATCTAGGGTTGCTTTATGATGTGTGTAAGTGAGTGATCCACCAGTTAAGGGTCCACAAAACCTTATCATAGACCTTCATGAGGGTCTAAAGGCTGTTTAAGTGAAGGTTTTCTACCAAGCCTTATGGGCTTATAGATCTGCGCAGAGGCAGATCTAGGGCAATAAAAGACATCACATTGATCTTTGGATGCGGAAACTTGGTTCAAGAATCCCCCCTATTACAGACATATTTGGGCACATCAACCCAAAACTTATATGTCGATAAAATAGGGCTCATAAACCCCTAAAAGAGTTGTTTCATACCCTAAAGAAACATATTCATCTGAATACATCATTCCCCAAAAGTTCCAACTGAGAAACCATCTAGAAATGGCATAAATTAAACCATACCGACTGCTCCACTGCCAAAGTGCGATGCATACTGAGTGGTACACTACCAGGGTGTGATGCATACTGATTAGGCCTCTTGTAGGTTGCAATGGGTGAGGATGGACAAATGTTCGAGAGAGTTTGCCAGGTGGTTGCTCATGGAATCTTCTAGAAACTCTCTTGTGCCACTTGCCTCTCTCAATTCGCCCAAGGATGAATAAGGGATCTAAGAAATATCCAAACAGAACCAATTGTAACAAGTGGAATGACACTAATCAAACTCCATGGATGACTCACATGCTTGCACACATCTATAAATGGATCTCGAATTCAAGAGATCTAGAGGCTGTAAGATTGTGAATTGCAAGGAAGTGTAGTTTGTAACTGAGGAAAGAGCATTGTATTGTTGGAGTGATCTTGCTATTTCATGAGGTGAAGAAGAATTGAAGCTGGGAGGATGATGCTAGATCAGACAATTGGGTTGTAATTCTCCCTTTTATTAATAAAGCTCTTCAAATTTTCTTCCATATGATTGTGCAATTGTGAATGTTATCATTTGTGAATGCTATCATTTGTTCATTATATGTCTAATTCTGTAATGTTTATGTTGTAATAGATCACGATGCATTGACGGTTCTTTGTTGCTGTACTTGTGCAGGTACTCTCCAAGCATGTTAAGTAGGGGGAGGAGTTGTAGGCTTTGTCAAAGGGGACGGAGGTCAAGCAAGGGATTAAGCAGAAGTTCAAGGTTAGTTCCATTATCTTTCTCTTAGCTATTACACATAGAAGAAATCGTTGAATTTCTTTAAACTATTGTTTCTAGGGTCATTGCCAAACCTAGAGGGCTAGCATTCTTTAGGAATACTAATTTTCCTAGAAACAAATTGGTGACTCTGCTGGGGAATGAAAAAATGTTTGTTTGTTGTTATTGTTTGTTTTATAAACTATAGACTGAGTCTGAAGTGAGCTAGGTAGCCTTCAAACGGCTCTTGCTCTGCAATTGCATAGTAGATGAATGCTACTTAAGTCAAACTTTGGTTTAGTTTATGAATTAAACGTTTGACTTACAAGCACATCTAGATGCCGTTTTGGTAGCTCAGTAACCTCCCAAGACATTCCTTCATACTTTTCTCTTTATTGTTCATCAGAACCCAACTTAAATCATTAAAAACAGCTACACATCTGAGCCAAAACCCATTTCAGTTGTGCTCCCTGGACCGTCGCACTGTCTTGAACTGTTACACAGTATGCATCGCACCTACCGAGTGTAGTAAGTGTGATGCATCTCTATCTCTGTGAAGCCCAGGTGCGATGACTGACTGAACTCTTTTTCCATTCTAGAAATTGAGGGTTTTTGACCTTTTTTTTCAGTTTTGTTTAGTTGTTTTGCTGCATATGAACAATATCTCTTTACTAAAACTTACTTGCATCACTTAGATCAGCCTCAATTACATTCGGATTAGTGAGTGTTTTTGTCTATTTTTCATCATTTACAATTCTTTGTCGAAAAGTTGTTTAAATCGATTTGTCGCTTTGATACAAAAAGTGTCGTAATTGTCGTTTTGTGTCGAAAAGAGAAGTGTCGTGAATTATTCCCTCCTTTGATAATCGATTGAACTTTTCTTCATATATTTGGTTTGATTTGTTTATATTCAAAGTGTCGAAAGAATTTTTATTCAAAATTGAAAAGTGTCGTTAAGTCTTCCTTTCTCTTTTGAAGAAGAAATTGTCGAAAATGTCATTTTGAGTAAAATATTTCAGATCTTTGCTACATTTAGTTTTCCTTTTTGGCATTTTTCACCATAAGGAGAACTAAAACGAATACATGAATTTTCATTTAGAATTTTTTTGGTTTGTCTGTGAAAATATGATTTAGGGAGATGCACTAGTGTGTACTCTTTGCTCTTTGTTTAAAAGCACTGTAATTTTCTTTCCCTAGTAGCTAGGATTTTCATTGCTCAAAGTAAACAAAGATTATTTACCATTGTAGATTGGATCTTAGGAATTTCAGATTATCATCACACGGTGAACCATTCAAAGGCAAACTCTAAACAAGATCAACCTTAAAATGAATTTCAATGAACCTAACAACGCTTTGGAACTTAACGCAACATATCTAGAGGTCTAGGCTAGTGACGTGTTCCGGCATCGTTAAAAATAGTGGCTATCATTTTCATTGAAGGTTGGGTGATTCCTCCTCCTTGATACGACAAGTGCTAGCACAGACTTGTGCTCCCTATACCATCACATATATATTGGCAGACTGCAATAGGTTTAAATCCTTTACCCATAGGAAATTGAGTTTGTCGCCTTATTGATACCAGTGCACTGAACACAAAATTTGGGAAGATTGATTGCCATACATAAGTCCTTGGTAATTTCTTTTTAATTTATCACCAAGGTGTATATTGCAGTTTTGCGATTAGTTTGGTAATCCCTCTATCTAGATTTTCCAGAGTAGTCACATTCGTTCCTTTTTTACTCTTTAAAAGAAAAGGTCCATCTGAGCATTTGTCCTTTCAGGCTCATTAAAAATCGAAGGAGACTAGAGTCATCTTTAGCTTTTTCTCGACTCTCAAAAATTGAAAAAGCAAAGTTGTGTCCAAGCATCATTAAAATTAATTGAATTTGGAATAACATCCCTATTCCTTAGTTGATCTTAGGATGAGACATATGGCGACAAATCTGAAGTCCACTGATCAAGGAATCCATTTTGATGGGAATCCTAGTCCTTTTTCTTCTTTTGGAAACATTGGTGCTCCTTATATGGCTACATTGTCCCTTCTGGGACTTACCATTGGCTTGCAAGTATGCCTGTTTTCAACCTCCTCGGTTCAAAATGTAGAGACATCTCTGAAATCGAGTACACCTCCAACTGGACAAAATCAACCTCCAGTTGATCCTAAGGTTGACCCTTTTCCTTCTTCCTCATTTTTTTCTTCCTCCCCTTCTTCCTCTTTGCTTGGTGAAAGTATTGGTACTAGAAACTAGGTGGCTAAGAGGAAGAAGAAAGGGAAGAAGAATAAGAAGAAGCCAATTCAACAAGGGGGCAACTAGGAAACCATTGCTCTGAATGCAACATCTAATGAAAATCTGCCCGTTAAGCCTCACAAAGTCAAATATCTATGCATAATTTATGTGGGAGACCATTTTCATCAAAATTTTCCTTATTTTCCTTGGATCTTTAAAGAATGGTCTTCTCGTTCACACCATCCGATGTCATCAACCTCTAGAGATCATGTTTGTAACACACCATCAACTAGTGATAGGAAAGTTCATGGACAAAAGGGAAAAGTTAGGCTTCCATGTAGGTTATGTGAAGGTATACACCCCTTTCACCTTTGTCCCTATTTGGATGAAGCCAAAAGAGTGTTGGATAACCGTCCTGCTTCACCACAACGACTTCCATCTAGTTATAGGAAACTTTCCCTAAATCCTTCACTAGGTAATGAACCGACTGACTTAAATCAACCGTTGGTCGAAACCACTCTCTCTGAAAGTGAATCTTATGATTCTATGCCTGACCAAAATCAATAGGTCGAGGTAGCAGTTGACCTGATTTCGCCTTCAGCTAATCGTACCTTTCCCAAAGAGAGTGAAAATGATACCACTAAAGTTCTTTTTGTTACCTTAAATTCAAATGAGCTTGGGGACAGTCCACATGTTCCATCAAGATAAGAGGAAAATCCTCCAATTCACATAACTCAAGGGGTTAATTCTCCCATTTCTACAGTACCCCCTCCAAGTAGTCTAGTCACATCCTTTGATTGGAATCGACTGGCAGGATCCTGCCTTCCTTCTTATGTGCCTTTCCAGATCATGGTGCAAGTTTGTAAAATGATTCTATCTGGCACTATTATAGATTAAGGTGCATCAGTTAGTCTCCTTTCCTCAAGTGCTTGGCAAGCACTTAGTTCGCCACTGCTTGTGCTTGTTACACAGAATCTGTCGGGCTTTAATAGAGGAACCAATCGACTGTTAGGGATCCTTCCTTAGTTACCTATCACTTTGCGAGGAAAAATCATTTATCTGAATGTGATGGTAGTCCCAAGACCTTTAGACTACCATTTACTTCTTGGGTGCGACTATGTTTATAACATGGAAGATATTGTTTCAATACTCTTCCGAGTGATGCATTTCCCACATGAAGGAAAGATTGTCACCATTGACCAGCTTTCATTTCCTGCTCCAAACATAGCTCCAAGTCAATCATCATCCCTAAACAGTCTTTTTACATCAACGGTATCAC
>APFE030979664.1:18272-36037 GCA_000404065.3 Pinus taeda
ATTTCTTGAGTCTACCAGTTAAGGAAACCCCTCTGATGGGAATCTTAGTCATTTTCTTTCTTTTGGAAATTTGGTGCTCCCTATATGGAAACATTGTCCCTTCCTAGATTGATCATTGGTCTTCCAGTTTGGTTATTTTCGACCTTGGTGGTTCCGAGTTTCCAAACTTCTTTTAAACTGAGCTCTGCTCGACCTAAAAAACATAAACCTAATGTTGATCCTAAAGTTGACCCCTCATCCTCTTCACCTATTTCTTTAGCTCGGTCTTCCTCTTCCCCTGGTAAAATTCTTGATTCTAGTAACAATGAAGCTAAGAAGAAGAAGAAGAAGAAGAAGAAAAACAAGAAAGGAAGCAACCAAACAAATATTGTTAACAATGCAACTAATTAAGAAAAATTGTCCAACAAACCCCAGAAAGTAAAATTCCCTTGCATGTTATGTAAGGGTGACCACCTTCTTTAGAATTGTCATCAGAAGTGTGGTCCATAGGTTCACCTTGACCTTTGTCATCAGCCTCTGGCGATCATACTAGTGACAAACCTTCAACTAGTAAATAACATCTAAAAAAAGGGAAAAGTCAAATTTCCCTGTAAGTTGTGTGAAGGTAATCATTCCATTGACCTTTGTTCTTTAGTGGATGAAACTTCCAAAGATTTGGAAAACCTTACTACTTCCCAGCCTCATCTTTTGGCTGGTTATCGAAAGCTTTCCCTTTATCCTTCACTAGTTGATCCAGTGATTGATTAAAATTAATCTTTGGTTAACCCCACTATCTCTGAAAGTGAGTCTCGTGAGTCCGTTCTCGACCAAACATTGGTTGAGAATATAGTAGAATTGACTCTACCTTCAATTAGTCATACCTTTCCAGTAGAGAGTGAACCTCACACTTCTCAAGTTCTTCTCATTTCGTCAATTTGTAATGAACGGAAGGGAAATCCCCCCCTTCCCAAGGTGCATGAAGGAAATTCTCCTCTTCCCATAGATCAAGAGAGTAGTTATCACGTTCCTATGACAACCCCTCTAAGTAGTTTAGTCACTTCTTTTGATTGGATTCAAGTGGCAGGATATCGTTTTCCGTTGTATGTTGCTTTCCAGATTATAGTACAAGCTTACTATATGGCCTTACCTAGCACAGTAAAAGACGAGGCCGCCTCTGTTAGTATTTTTTTCCTCAACTGCTTGGCAATATTTAGGTTCTCCTCATCTTGAACCCGTCACCCATAATTTGTTAGGTTTTAACAGAGGAACCAATGAACTGTTAGGTATCCTTCCTAAGTTACCTATTACTTTGGCGGGAAAGATTATCTATATGGATGTGATGGTTATCCAAGGTTCGTTGGATTTTAATCTACTCCTTGGCCAAGACTATGTTTATGTCATGGGATATCTTGTTTCTTCCCTCTTTTGAGTGATTTGTTTCTGACATGAAGGAAGCATTGTGATCATTGATCAACTTACATTCATTGGTACTGAATCAACTCCCAATCAACCATCATCCCTAAATGGTTCTTATGTGCAAGCTGTATCAACCCCGCTAGAGGTTAATTACGTGGCCAACTATTCCATTCTCACATCTACTAATCATCTAGTAGATGATGTAGTACATCATGTACTAGGGGCATTGGAGCCCGAGTGTTCATTTGGATCCCTACACATGTATCCCTTCTAGAGTGCTTTCCTCCCGTTTGACGAGAACCTCTTAGAAGCCATGGCCTCTTTTGGTCTATGATCAAGGGATATGGAGAAAGGTTCCTTGTCTTGTGTCGAGCTCCTTAAAAAATAAAACAAGGGATATGGAATAGATTTCTTCATATTGTGTCAAGTTCATTATAAAATGAAACAAGGACCGTGTGGATATTTATTTTACTATGTCAAGCTCATTAAAAAATGAAATAGGTTCTCACGAGGATAGTTCTTTTACTATGTCAACCTCGTTAAAAAATAAATGGGTCTCCATGAGCATAGTTCTTTTACTTATGTCAAGCTCGTTAAAAAATGAAACAAATCCCCTTCCAATTCTAGTCTTTCATTAGATCTCCTAAAATCTCAATCGAGTATTTCACTTGATCTCATAAGCGAACCTTCATTCCATCCACTTAGGTGAATGAAATGAAGCTTGGGGGGCATGTACCTTGAATTGAGTCATTATGCTAGGGGCATGCAAACTCATCTCAAGCATATTTTGTTTTCGTTTCAAGCTTGTGAAAAAATTAAACAAAATCCAAGCATAGCTTTTCTCATGTTTCAAGCTTGTGTATAAATGAAACCATTTGCATTTTACATCTCGTGATATTCATTTCTATTAGCTTGTTTTTCCAAGATGAGCCTTGGTTTTTTCATTCCATCGTCACCATCTCTTTGGCTTATCATTCGCTTTCACTTGGTTATTTTACCCTTGCCTGAGGAACATCTGCAATGACTAGTCTTATTAGTCAGCCTCTTGATCATTACATGTTTTGAGCAATTCCATCATTACCAGAACCAATTGCTATCCTTTTATACCATTCACTCCTACAGGTGGAGTTATCTTTAAGCTCTTTTTTGACTCTCAAAATATGAAAACATCGTCGAGTACTTGTCTTTCTGAACTTGTTAAATTAAATGAATTGAGATCTACTCAGTATAAGCTTACCCTTTTTTTAGGATGAGGTTGACTATTTATGAAAAAGGTACACCTTGATTGAGACGGTCAAGAGGTTCTCTCGAATATTGTTTTCTACCTTTTTGGATTCGAGAGACAAATTACGAAAAGGAACCTGATGGAGTTTGTTTTTTGTCTCTTTTTCAAACTCTTTAAATATGAAAAAGATATTGATTTATTCTTATGTCAGACTTGTTAAAATTTTATGACAAAAGACTTGTCACCATGACAAGATCGAGTTTCTCCTTCCTAGGACTCGTAAAAGTTACTACGTTGGATTCATCCAAAGGGTGAACTTATATGACAAGCATATGGTATCCTCTTCAAGCTTCTGTAAAAATAAAGAGGTATTCACTAGAAATAGTGGGGGAGAAGTGAAAGTGAAACATCTCTTGTATTGGTAGCATGTTACTCTTGAACATGACACTCTTCTATTTCTCGTGTCAGGTTTGGGATATCCTCGCTTAGTCACTTCTTCTTCCAGGTTTGGGCAATCCATTTTTCCTCTCATTTGATTATTCAACTTCGTCATTATGATCCTTGGTCCTATGTCAAGTCAATTGCTACCACACTCTGGAGTCTTGTTGTCGCTGTTCAAGAGAATTCCTATCTATAGTCATTTACCTATACATTGTTTGACCTCTCGTTATAGTCTTGGATCTTATTCATTTCATTCCACTTTATTCCTTGTTTTGTGTCAATGATGGGGGATTCCTTATGACCCTCCTTCAATGGGTCACTTCTTGTCTACTTCAGCTGATTATCTAGGAAGATGACTTAGACACTCCTTTTCAGTACCTTAGAGCTTAATTTCCTTAATGGAAGGTTCTTCACATCCGACGATAGGTTTTCACTATTGACCTTCGATCGTGAGATTCCATGAGTGTTTGACTTCAACTTCGTTATCATATTCATAGATTATACTATTGTACCTTGAAAGTCATTATCACTATGCGTGCTTTCTCTCATGTCCATTAATGGTCCACATCAGTGGATGGTAATCAAGTGGCTTTATATCATGTTCAACTGCGGCACATTCACTCGCATGTTAGAATTCGTACTTTGATCAGGTTGGGATGGAGCACAAGACCTTGAGTCTTGTTTGTTATGACTCAGGCTTCATGGAGTTATGTGTTGTACATGATTTTACACATGTTTCTGATATGCCGATGGTTGTGACCATACTGTGGGACTTTATATTTATGGTGATGATCCTTCTATATCGAATGGTTGCATCCATGCCTTGGATCTTAGATTTAAAGATCATCCTTCTATATTGGATGGTTGCATCCATGCCATGGATCCTTTCATATAGTCCTTTCTATCTAGATGGTTGCGTCCATATTATGGATTCATGCTTTGATATCAGATATGTATATGTATATGCATCCTTGATTTGTAGGTCTCCTGATAGTGTTTGTTCTCATCCTTGCAAAATATTGTAATGCATCTCAGCCATCACTCCCTCTTCTGCTTTCATGCTTTAGGGGGCATCTATTACACATTATTTTGTCATGCGTCCTACACTTCCCCATGACATACCTTGAAGTGCCTGAAACATGACCATTATACAGTGTACTAATTCAAATATGTAGCTTTGATCCTTCCCAAGACATTGATTTGAAAATGCGTTGAGCTTCCCATGAAGGAAATAGCTTTTAAACCCTAATTTGAGAATCATCGCTCTTATGAGGCTAAAAACCGTGATGGTCACCTATTGCACTATACCAGACCTGCGATGGCATCACTCTATTTTCTCATATACCTACTATGATTTGAGAAAGGAAATTTCCCGTAAGGGGATGAGAAGCTTTGTTCTCTAGAACCTTCCAGAGCACGAGCTAGAGATTGTTTAGCATAGATGAGGTCGAATTATCCCAAATTGGTCTCTTCATCTTATCCCTATGAGCGACCTCCTTGAGATGAGGGCCTACTCCTATCTTTAGAGAGATCCTAACTCCCTTTCCCAGCCTATATATTCATCCTCTCCCATTCCCAAATGGTTAGAGGCTAGTTGGTCTATGTGTATTTCCACCCTTATCCTAAGATTGTGCGGCTATTCATTTGAATTGGAGAAGGAATGTTGGGATATTTCTTGGGTTGGACATGGATTACCACTCAAGGAGATGCTATCAACATGAATTCTTTGGTTGTAAGATTCCCTTTATTTTCTAATAATACATAACCATTGGTTCATCTTCCCAAAATGTATATGTTCATGTATAATTTAGCTTGACATTCCCTGATCAGTTAAGTAGGCTTGTATTTGATTTTCTACTTGTTTTGGCATGCCTTGTTGTGTCTTGATCACTTCTGCAGGTGAATAAACACTGAGAGAAGCATGAACATGCTCATGATACAAGCGGTCCAAGGTCCTCAAGAAAGGAGATTGGAATAGCATCAAAATGAGGTAGGCCATCTCCTTTGTTATTCTTTTCAATTGTAACCGAGGAAGATGTCTAGTTGATTGTCACTTAAATTGATAGATCCACTCATTGGGCTAGAGGGATGTCTCTATCCACGGAGAGGATTTACCTTAACAAAAAGAGGTTATTGAACCAATTCATCTCACCATGGATGAAGTATTGGACTCCACAACATATTGATCATGTATTTGATGAGGAAGATAGTATGCATGATGGTGCATATCATCCCAAGGATAATCAAGGGTGGTCATGGCTTCCATAATTTCTTCATCAGAATAAAGAAAGGGAGGATGGGAGGAAGAGGGACTACATGATGAGTAGGAAATACCTGAGGTGTCTTCATGGGAGATAAGGTTCATATAAGCATCATCGACAGTGATGGATGGATGACTAGTAGATGTGACATCTACTAATGTTGAGACCAAAACGTTTGACGAAGTGGGTTCAAAAAAATCACAATAGAGAACTCTAGGAGTGTCTCAATAGATCAATCCCAAGGATACTGACAAGTAGAGAATACTGGTTGAACTCTCCATCATCTCGAAATCAGGAGGGGGAATCACAATGGCGGGTTGAGAAACCTCCTCTTTTGGAAAAGTAGTGGGGCCAAATCTCGCAGGTAGAGGAATTCAAATCACTATGAGCAGAATCTAACTCTCAAAGTACTTGAAGTGTATCAAAAAAATATTTGAGATGGGGAAAGTGATGGGAATAATGGCCATAGTTATCATACAAAGCATAAGGGTTATTTGTGCTTAAGGATTCGTGCTTAAGGAGTCTAGGAAAGTATCAAAGACCACATTCCTAATATGAGCGAGCTCAAGAAAATTATTGGTGGCATGCCCAACAACATCACACAAAGCACATGGAGGAGTAGGATTGGGCAGTTTAGTAGGAGGAATAGTTTCTTGGGGCCCCTTGTCTTTTCCCTATTTCTAGGCTTTCTTCCCTCACCTGATCCTTTAGAAATAGGAGCGAAAACCTATTGAGGTTGATGAGAAATTGAATCAAATGAAGGAGTGGTTACAATGGGTCAAATTAGAATCAATGATGTATAAGGGTTGAGGTCATCAGGAGGAGTGTTTGTCGGAGGAGCAATCTACCAGACTGGGATCCCCTCGATGATGTTATGAAGACTCAATGTAGCCATTACATGAGTAGAAAACAATCCTGGTGGAAGGAATAATAAAGGTATATGACTAGAAGGGTAATGACAGGGGAATAAATCGGATATGGTTAAGACTTTTGGTACACTAAGACGTCTTATTAAAAGCAATCTTAATACCTACATTAATCATAAGCCAAGGGTAAGTCTCTTTGTTTCATGAGTGTCAACACTGTATATGCAATGAGTTTAGAGGTCAATCCATAATGAAATGACTGGAATCGTTGTAATCACTAATATCTATTTCTCTAAGGTCAATCCAAATAACTCTGAAAGAAACCTTTAGAACATTCTCAAATCTACATAATCTATTCTATAGGAAACTGATCAGAATACAAGTAGAAAGAATCACTCCTAACAATCTAATTGGTACTGAAACTAATTCATTGATATGAAGGAAAAATACAACAATCCAATCAATAAGTAACTAGGTAAACATCTCATGGAAAGTATTCAACTATAACCTTGAGATCTGTGATAATGAACAACAATGAAATGTTTAAACCAACATGATCAATTCGATAAAGATTATCACGCAAATGTAATGCACAACTAAATCTAGAGTCTCATATGAAAAACAACACAAACCCGAATCATCAATCCTCACATCAATTGGAATAACACTAACTTTACAGACTAACAATAATGAACAACTATAAAATAAATAGAAATGACTATAACATAATTGAAGTAGTAGATCTCCTATTGACCGGGCCCAAGTCTCCAGAAGTCCCCGCTGAGAGATATTCAGAATATGATTATGGATAAAACCTGACCTTCTTCATTAAAGTTAATAATAGAGTTAAAACATCACAAAATGAAAATATCTTTGTTAAAAAAGAATAGTTATAATCTCAAAATTCCTAACTGGTTGTTGAATTTGCCTCATGAATTTATATAACTTTTGGAAAAATAAATGGATAGAAGTGAATCCTCAAGATCAGGGGATCTTGAGGATTTTGCAACCCTCTATATGATTTCATCAAAGAAAAGCATTGGTCCTCTAGGTCTTCCACTATCCCTCCTACTCAAGACGTTGTCCATTTCCTTTCCTAGTTGTTGCTGCTCTGTCATTTGAGCAACAATTGTCCAATCTACATCCCTGCATAAAAAGATAGTGAAAGTTAGTTTTTTGTGCTAAATTTATCCAATTTGTTAATAATCAATTTTACCCTGCTTCTACTATTGTTTCTTCTACATTTATTTCTAAAACGAAGATAAACACATGAAGGCAAATGCTTAATTAAGTTATTACAAGGAGAAAACATACCTTTTCCTCGGCCCAACATACTCCCCTTCTTACCTTTTTGCATGTCCTCATGCAATAAAATGGTTGGGGTGTAGTTGAGTCAAGTAGTAAACATGATATTCATCCTCCTTATACAGCCTAAAAATATTTTTATGTTTGAACACTGCAAAATCCTAGTTCACTCAGTGATCTGGCAGATTATAGTCACTATGATACCCATCAGGAGGATACCAGATAATCAAGCTTCTATATCGGAACACTATCCAATTAGGGCCCATGCTTAGGACCATATTTTTGTATTTTTGTAGGCAAGTGGAGGCAACTTTGAAATTTCTAAACCCAAATGACTCTCTGTTCTTGACATTGTTGCTAGATGCTTACCATATTTGTTTGGTTGCAGACAAATATTCTTCTTTGCTTTCCTGGAAGTATTCCTTCCCCACCTATATGATGTCAGTAGAAGTGGTCCTAATTGACCCATAACACCTGTTCATTTCATGAATTATTTGTGCTGGACAAAGAGGTGTAGATGTTTTGTGGGTTCTCCCATAACCCATAAGTCTATGCCATATTACCTCTTTTGAAACATATTATGGGCTTTAGCCCATTTAATATGATTAGTGGAAAAGGAAAGAAAATCTTGAAATTGAATATCCCCTATGAAGGGGCCAGGATTACTATCTAAGTCATCCTCTAAAAAAAAATTATGCTTGTAAAATTCACACAAAAGGCATTGTACATGTTCATTTTGTTCTTTCAAACACTTGACGAAGTCTGGAGTGGTATTTATTTCTATTGACTTACTAGGCTTAATAGCTTTACCCTTCAATAAGAGGTACCTTTCTAGTAGAAAATGGGCATAGTTGGTGGCAAGTGCTCAGCATGACAAGGCATTTGAGTAGAGAGAGAAAACAATCTCCATTTCTTCCTTAGCTTTCTGCATCATGGCATGTACTTCTTTGTGTTTATTTTGTTCATCCTTGTACGTAGTGAACGTCTCATCCTATGTGATAGTAAGTGCCTCAAATTTATTTCACAAATCCTGGTGGACTTGTATTGGTGCTACTTTTTCTTTATGTCGAGCCAACTCCTACTGAGGCTTGGCTTGTTCGTTTTGCAATTTTATAATGACCGCTTCCCTTACCAGGGGAATGTAATTAGGCATTTCCTCTGTCTGGACTTCATCATCTGATCTGAATTGGATCCTCAAACACTCTTAAATGTTTCCTGAACTCTGTAAAACTCATACCAAAGTTTCAAAGTGCTATGGATGTCAAGCTTATCATAAATAACCTCTGAACAATGGCAATTTGTGGTCAGCATGGAACAATGAGGACCCTCGGTCAAAGCGCGTAGACCATTGGCCCATGGTAACTGCGTGCTAGTGCAAACTGTCAAATTGGGAAGTCAGATCCAAAAACTGAGGTAGTTTCTGATACGCAATTAGAGTTAATATCGTAGGGTGACCCCCTCAGTGAAGGAAAGCCCCGAACGCTTGGTCACAGGGAAAAGCATAAAATTGTACGAAAATCAGCGATTCTATCAGAAGGTGGGCCTCGCACTAAAACCAATAGGATATCGGAAGTCCCTCAAGCAGTAAGCGGGTTCGACTGAGTCCCACCTGATTCCATACAATGAGTGACATGCATCCAGCGAATGAGAGAGAAAACGGCTCTCATTGTCTAGGTAAAGGTCATGCTACTTACCTGTGCGATATGGATGGAGACTGTAGGATCTAGAGGCCCCAAACCAATGGTGGAGAAGCAATCCAATGGGTGACTGGATTCGACAAGGAAATAGGCTGAGGCGAAGAAGATTTGAGATCCAACATGACCAATGAGTTGGTGGAGGAATCAGTTTCGTAGGAAATCTTGGAGAAACAGAAATAATGACCGTTCAAAGAGAACTGACACTCAGTTCATCAGGAAATAAGTGGCCACCTCTTTGTGAAGCATTACAGTGATGATGATGGAGAGCAGTGGAATTCCAGTGGACAGAGGTAGGAGATCCAGAGAGTTGGGAAGGAAAAATGAACAATTAGGGAGCATATTGGCTATAAGACACAAATAGACAGAGAAAGTGAGAGAGGGGAAAGAAGCAGGAAAAGAGAGCAAAGAGTGGGAGAAGCAACAAATTGCAAAGAACAGAGAAGCTGAGCTGACCTATAGAGCAAAGGTAACATCGAGCAGACAGAGACAGAGAGAGTCTAAGACTCTGTGAACTCTAGAGAAGGCTTGAGAGGTTCAACCAACTCCTCTATGTATACCTGTCAAGTATTGAGTACCAAGTTGGACTCATACCACTGAGACTAGTTGAAGTCGAGATTCAGTAAGGGTAATCTGTGTACTCTAGAGACTTGGGGAATCCCAGTACAATCCTGCTAATCATTATCCGTTAAGTGAGACTCAATTTGAGCTCACCGTTGTAAAACTCTACTTTTTAAGACACAATAGAAAGGCCACCACTGAAGGTTGGACTAGGAGACATAGCCTAGGGGAATTGGGTAAAATCCTTATTAAATTTGTTGTGTTTATGTGTTTTCTTATTGTGTTCCCTTACTATTTTAGTGTTTTTATATTTCGAACTCTTATAAATCCATTGCATAAGATATCATAGGCACACCCCAACACTCGAGTCTGTAATACCGTCATTAATTAACTGAGACCATTCATGAGTGATTTCAGATAAAGTGGTATCAGAGCTCCTAGGTTGTTAAGGTTAGACAAGCTTGTGCTAGATTTTGTTGTTCAATGCTAACTAGATCAAAGCTTAAACTAGGATAAGGCGAGTTGGTCGAAACTAACCCGGGAATTGGAAGATTCTATCCTAAGAAGAAAATGTCAGAAGAAAGTCCGTTGGGACCAGACCCCCAATTCATAGATAGTTTCCTGGCCATGAGGTCCATGGTAGAGGAAATGTACATGGATTTTAAGAAAGGTAAAGATGAAGATTAATCACACTCCAAAGAAAGAGGAGAAGAAGAATCCCTCCTCCATGACCACTCAAAAGGAAAAGGGAAAGAAGAAAACTTTCTCACACCTCCTAATAGCCCTAAACATAAAAAGAAGACATCTTTGATTAAATTAGATGTTAAATTTGATTTAGCAATATATGATGGAGATTTGAATGCAGAGAAGCTGGATAATTAGATTATACAAATTGATGTTTATTGTAGAGTGCAGAGTATCGACTCAGACAAGAGTAAGATTTAGTTGGCCAGCCTACGCCTCGGAGTAACTGCCTTGGTATGGTGGGAAGGTAGGACACAAGATGACATGAAGAAACATGGTAAGATTCTTTTTGTATGGAGTGAATTTGTTTCTGCAATCAAAAAGCAGTTCTATTCGCTGGCTTATATGCAGCAAGCCATGATGAGCTAGCAAACTCATCGCTAATTGAAAGGGAAAAGTGTGCAAGGTTACACCCAAGAATTTAGGAAAAGAGCTTTGATTCTAGGAATTTTATTAGACTCACCTGAGACTCTGTTGAAGTACATAGGTGGTCTACACAACTACATGAGGCACACTATCCTCATGTTTAATCCCACTAGTATAGATGAGGTATTTTTTCAAGCTAGGCATTTAGAAGCTAGAGGAAAGAATGGGAAACCAGAAGTTGGGGGATCATCCAAGCCCATTGCAAGCAAGAATAAGGAGAAAAGAAAACAGAAATGGAAAGAGAGGAAGGCTGACACTGCACATAAAATAAATTCTTCATGCACTCACTGTAAGAAGGATGGCCATGATGATGAGCACTGTTTGATTCTACATTCGGAGTTGAGACCTAAGAAGTTCGAGGGCAAGAAGAAGAATACTGCTGCAGCTATTCAAAAACATTTGGGGTTAGACTCAAGAGATGAAACAACCATTGTAGCCACAAGTATAAAAGGTTGTCCACTTTAGAGAATCTAGAAATCAAGAAGAAAGTGCAGGAGTTGCTCGAGAAGGGGTTCATCGGACATAGCACATCACCATGTGGATCTCCAATTGTTTTGGTGAAGAATAAAGATGGCTCGGGGAGAATGTGCATTGATTACCGAGCACTAAATAAGATAACGATAAAAAATCATTATCCCCATCCTTGTATAGATGATCTATTAGATTAGTTATAGGAAGCTGTTTATTTTTCCAAGTTAGACTTGCATAGTGGATATCATCATGTTAGAGTTGCATAACAAGATGCATTGAAGACTGCTTTCAAAACAAAGCAGGGATTGTATGAGTGGATGGTTATGCCTTTTGGCTTAACTAATGCTCCTGCTACATTCATGAGAATAATGAATGATGTACTTAGACCTTTTCTTGATGATTTTGTTATTTTATATCTGGATGACATTCTTATATTTAGCAAAACGTGGGAAGAACATTTAAGGCATGTTAAGCACACACTAGATGTTTTGTAAAGAGAAAAAATTTATGTTAAACAATCAAAATGTGAATTCGACAAAACATCTTTGAATTATTTGGGACATATATAAGTGGGTGGTGAATTGAAGATAGATCCCTCTAAGGTGGTAGTCATTGTAAACTGACCTAAAGCCAAATCTACTACAGAAGTTAGAAGCTTCTTAGGAGCAACACAATATTGGAGAAAGTTCATTTCTAACGTTTCCTTAATTGCAGCTCCCTTACATGCTTTAATAGGATTGAACAAGGTGTTACAATGGGGAGGCAAACAACAGAAAGCCTTTCACAGCTTCAAAGAAAAGATTAGTATAGCACCAGTACTAGCACTACCTGATCTTCAAATACCATTTGAGATCCAAACGGATGCTAGTGATTATGCCATGGGAACGGTGTTGATACAACATGGTAAACCCATATGTTATCATTCTGAGACATTTAATTATATAGTAGTTAACTTTCCGAAATATGATAAAGAATTGTATGTGTTGGGCCGTTAATATGCCATTATGATTATCACTTTTGAACACTTATCCCGCCCATTTCCACTATTCTTCATCATATTTGTTATAATTTATCATTTAAATCCATTTTATAAATGATTTATGATCTTATGGATGAATATTATTTATTCTCCTTTATTTCTAATAAATTGATGATTATGAATGATTTTATCAATGATAGTTTCAATAAATTAGTTGTAACATTATTTACCATTTTTAACCTCCAAGATAATTTCTAGATTGAAGATTTGATTTTTAGAAGCGTGTTGTGCTTTGCAATCAACCCCCAATTTCATATTATTTTTATTCATAAAAACATTAAAATATTAAATAGGTCCCTTTAAAAATAAAATTGATATCAAAACTTTTACTTTATAAAAGTCCGATAATCAAAGGAGCGCTTTATGATAAACCCTTTAAAAGTAATATCTATTTAAAAATATAAATAAAGCGAATATTCGGTTATTGCGATAAAGCGAACGCAAGATTGCATATCGCAATAACATAAAGGATGCAACAAATGGCCAAAAGACTTTCCGCCGATGCGATATAGTGTTCGGTGATCGGCAATCGGCAATCCCCTTGTGCACCACTAAAGCGCCCCATATCAAAGCCCCGATGCGATAAAGCTATCGGCAATCGGCAATCGGCTCATTCCCTTGTTTTAAAACCATTGCGCATATGCCTTTCGCCGATGCGATATCGCAATCGCCGATCGGTGGGTGCCCTCGTTTCATTCCTATTGCGCATATGCCTCTCGCCGATGCGATATCGCAATCGGAAATCGGCAATACTCAAAGCATCATTAAAGCCAGTCATACATACCCCCCCGATGCGATGCGATAAGGCACGGTTTTCAACACAAAGCCGTTAAAGTGATTGGAAAGCCCGATTTAATGATATTTAAGGCATAATCACTCCCGCTCGGCCGCCAATACGTCCATTGCATGCTTTAAGAGATCTTTCGACTGAATATTGGTATAACGGGCATTTATAAGGTGGCAGGCTCTATACGGTCACTTAATGGATCCATGTCTTAAGATCTGCCTATAGATTTTCTCCGCGCCGGTTTTACAAAGCAAAGTATATCAACGTTCATCTTTTCATTTGCTATCAACTGTGAGTTTTATTTCTATCTCTGTGTTACGCCAAAATTGCCTCTCTGTGCAGAATACAGTCTTACACCGGAATTCGGGCATGATGGGTAAAAAGTCAAAGAAAGTTGCAGGTGTCTCCAATCCACCATCTGCGGGACAAGCAGTAGTAAACAGCAAAAAGGGCCTAATATTCGACACTACATGCGCAGGCGTTGCCAGAACAACTTGGCAAGGAACTTATGATTTAATAGAGGCCGAGAAACCAACGCAGACTGTAGAAGAAGCTACCGCAGATTCATTGAAGAAGTCAGAGTGCACTCTCAAGGATTTGGCCGATTCCTTCCTCCATAGGATAGCAGCAAGGGAGCAAATTCTCCCATATACCGATGTCGTGAAATGGGCAATTGAAAAAATCCCCATCACAGACAGAACTTTCATCACGAAGGATGGGAGGATTTTTGGGTCATTTAAGCCAGAAGATCTAAGGCAAATGTATCATTTGCCTAAGCCGGAGAAGATATATAATAGTTCCTTTTTGGAGAAATTCGCAAGCGAGAACGAGATTGAGTCCGAACCTATCAAGGACTGGAGGCAAAATCCAAATAAGCACAAGCATGAATCCTCCGGTAAGTACTCAGTCGACTCTTTATGTTCTCCTTATTACTACGTCGGTATAATGATGTGTAGATTATGGGGTTTGCACGACTCTACCATTTTTACCATTGAAATGGTTCCTCTCATGGAGGCGGCAGTGAACAGAACGATTATGGATTGGGCTACTATCCTTTCGGATAAGCTAGCATTAGCTGTTAGTGACTTTAGGAACAAAACTAGAGTCATTGAGAGGAAAATTCCCCCGTTCTACTACAGTGCATATATCCTGGATACCTTGTGTTTTAATTGTGAATTCCCTATTCTTGGTTGGAGGTGGACCGCACAGGACCCCTCGCCCATTCATATTTACCATCGCAAGATGTGGAAATCATCCTATAAAAGCCACATGTATCAGATTTGTAATGGTTTCATGGTTCCTGTTTATTATTCAATTTTTGATAAGCCTATTCCAAGGATCTCCTACCTAGCCTCTTTTGACTTGCCAGCAGTGGCTAGTTGGTTTGGTGAAGAGTATTTTACTTATGTTAGAGTCTTTGGTAGCCAAGCCAATCCCCATGTCCTCCCCTTATATGTCCCTGACAAACTGCTAGCAAGGGAAATCGCATACCAAATTACAGCTGAGAGCACCACACAGACTCTCAAAAAGGAGAAGAAAAGGGGCTGGCCTACTTTTCCCTTCAGATGTGGAGTCTTCACCCTGCATGATCTAAAACATGCGAAAAAAGAGGCCAAGAAGATTCAAGCTCTAAATCTTGCCACAATTCCGAATAGAGCATTTGACCCAAAGCGAACTGCATATGCCTCTTTGGAACATGCCAAATTAGCAACATTTGATCATAAGGAAGATATGTTTGATGATGTTTTCTCCTCAGCCGAATCGATATTTCAAGCCAAAGAACTCGCCAAGATGCGATACAATGATGAAAGGTTAATTGAGTTTAATAAACTCAGGGAGCAGAGGTTGCAAACTCTGCCTCTAGATTTATTAATGCCAACCCAAGCAGCATCATCAAGCGAGCCTGGCCAACAATAGATAAAGGAACTTCCTGCTACAATAAAGGCCAACAATAATGAGCAGGAGGAACAAAACAAGAAAGACCAAGAGGAGAACCTAAGGAAAGAGCAGGAAGAGCGCTCAAAGAAAGAGAAAAAAGAGTGCTTAAGGGAAGAACAGGAAGAGCGCTCAAAGAAAGAGTAGGAAGAGCACTCAAGGAAAGAAGAGGAAGATAGACAGTGCAAAGAGTAGGAGGACAACCAGCAAAGAGAGCAGGCAGAGATGCGGCAAAAGGAACAGGAGCAACAAGAGAAGGAAAAACAAGAACAATTGCTAAAGGAGTCTCAGTCTAAACAAACCACCACCAATACTAACAAAGGTGCTATCAAAGACCCTGAACTGCAAAAGGAATGGCAGCAGTTCAGCACCATTATCAGTGGAGGAAAAGACTCACAGAATACTGATACTCCTAAAACCAGCAGTGTACAGGATGATACCTCATCTCAGGTTTTGAGCGAAACCAGCGGCCCCCCTAAAACTAAGGATGTGGAAATAATTCCGAAAGGTCCTAGCGACCAAATCACTCTACAAGTAGAAGATATTCCTCCATTGGATGTCTTCTACAGCCCAAGGCACAGAGCAGTGGTAAAGCGATCAAGAAAGAGACGAAGGATTGATCAACCTTCTATCTTTCCAGAACAAACGGTCATGGGCAATGTAGTGTGGAAGGAGAAACTGGATCCCTCCGATGATCTAACTAAATTGTCACAGTACACTGGAGCTTATTCAGCTGCAACTATCGATAAGGCATCGGAGGTAAGTCTTCTACTAAAGACTAAAGACCAGGAAATCTCCACGTTGCAAATAGAATTAGCGGATATAAAACAGAGGGTAATACAAGCCAAGGAACAATTAGCAGAACAACAACAGAAGATAGCGCGCGCAGGCGAACAATTAGTAGAACAACAGCAAATAAATAGCCAATTGGCTCAGCAATGGGAGGAAGAGAAACAGAAGATTAATCAGGCAGCAATTTAGAAACAAAATGAGTTGACGGAGGCTTTGGAGCAATTAAAAGCGGCGAATGAGCAATTGTTAAAGACCAAGGATGAGCATATCGCTCAAATTACAGCGCAGCTAGAGAATATCAAAGGAAATTCGCAGATAATGGAATTCAGAAAAGAGGCGATGTTAATCAACAATGCGCTTATAGCGCAAGTTAAACTCTTGGCTCAATACCTCTCTCAAGCGAAACCACTTTGCGAATTAACTACAGCTGTAAATGAGGAGGTAGAAAAGGCAAGGGATGACTTGAATCAAGCCGATGAAGCTATTACAACATACCTCGAATGGCAAGATTCGAAGTCAGGAAAAGCCTCCAATTTGCCGAGAATACTAGAGGTTCATAAGGATATACTATTCACGGAGTGGCACACACAGGTGTTAAAGGCAGAAAGAGCAGCTTCAAGGTGTAGATTGACTTCTAACAATTTGATTGATCTAGTTAACGATACACTCTACATAGCAAACATTGCTTCCCAGTGTACACTCGGAAAGGTTACTACAGCGAATACATTGCAGCAAACGTGTTATCCAGAGTTAGAAAGCAGAGGAAGGTTAATCGTCGGGTTAACAGTTTAAACATAGAAACATATTGGCATTTCCTAATCAAACCTCATGAACAAAGAGCCGCCCTCAAATGCTTAACCGATGCCATTCAATGTATGATCCCCAACATCCAAGACGCCACCTACGCTGCCCAACTCAGTTCGCGGCTCAACAAACCTCCTGAAATTGAGCCAATGCTTGCCATCAATCAACTAAGGTTCAAAGGAAAGCAGCCGACAGAATGAATCATCCTCTAGCTCCTCAGATCGCCAGCAGAAATAGCAACAAGAAGTTATTGATATCAGCTTAGTTAGCATTTCTGTTTTATAGATATTTAGATTAGCATAGTATTTATAGACCCTTTCATGTTTTTAGAAAGGGTCGTAAAATTTTGTAATAGACTTAACAGACTGAAGTTGGCACTATTGTGCTTCAGCCTTTATTCTTTTATGAAACCCGACCAGTCGCTTTTACTTTAATGGAGAAATTTCTTGATACAATTGTGCACTATTGTCATTGATTGAGGAATGTTTATGCATTAAGGGAAGAGCCACACATAGCGATTGATATCTGGGATTGGCCTACAGCTCAAATGGTACTTCTATCTTTGTCTGAAGTCATTCTGTGTATGTGACTTGTTATGTAATTACCTTGCTATCGTTAATTGTATGCATGCGCTATAACAGCAAATCTTGTTCATTCCACTATTGGGTGTTTATATGATGTGCCTTTACTTTTAATCATGTATATGTTGATGATATAAATGTGTAAAGTGTAGCAATATCGCTTTAATCGCTGCGCTTAACTATTTAAGCACAGCAATCCTAAATAATTCAATATCTATGTCTTAAGGATACGGTCATCTATATGTTTATCTTTCAGATATAGAGTGTAATGCCCCACTCAAATCTTATCCTACAAATTTTGTTAATGTTTATATTATTTGAAAATATTGAAAAATATTGGTCTGATATAAAATTCATGATTTCCATTATTCAAATTCCCCACTTACCTTCTCAAATTGAATATTAGGTAGGATATGGTCTCCTTCCATTATTTCATAA
>APFE030979664.1:65310-112378 GCA_000404065.3 Pinus taeda
AAGTTAGAGAGAATGAGCAAATTCATTTTAATTTCTATATATGTAAAAAGTTAGAAGAAAATTACCATTTAAAGCGCACAAGAAATGACAATGCTTTTGTTCAAAACATCATATCCATCTCATATATATATATACATCATATCCATCTCATACATATATATATATATATATATAATTTGTTTATTTCAAATGATTTGGTAAAACTTTGGGCCACCTAAAGGATTAGGATGGATAGTAAAACATAATTGTTATTTCATTTATTTGAATATATTTTTTATAAATAATGAAATCTATGGCTAGTCATAAAATTATGGGAAAAGGTGCTTGAAAGTTATGCAACAGAACCTAAAACATGACATTGTTGAAGGTACAATAGGAGGATGCCAATTAGCTTAATCTTGAGTTGGTTGGTGAGTAGAAACCTTAACACAAAATTGTGAGTCTGTGAGTTCTTAGGCTGCACTTGCACAACCTTGATGCTTTTGAAAATACCTTGTTAGATAAGTGTCAAGCACCTATTCTAGAAAGAAATTGGCATGAAGGAGAATTGGATGTAATTGCAATTCTCATTGGATGAGTGGAACACTCCCTTTCATGATTATATGTAGTCGGTTAGACAATTAAGCAAATATAGTGTTTGACTTGTTTCTTTGGATAATTATTTCATGTTTTAAAAGTGAGTAATCCTAGTTGTGTTGAAATGTGTTTCCTTATTTCTATGAATTTCCATGTATGGATATTGGATACAATTGATTTTTATTAAATGAATCAAAACCAGTAAAATAGGCTAGTTTCAGGACAAATTGGTTAAAAAGTACCTTGAAAATAGTCATGGATTCCATACATAGAAGGATTGGAACAAATGAGCGGGTCTGACATATAAGTCCCGCTCCAAAAAGTTCCAGACCACTGTGCAGAAACATGAGAAAAGCAGGCTACAAATTTCCCAACTGAATTAAAAGACATTTAGAATATCAATATCGGAAGTCTTGGAAATAAATAAGAAAGAAAACGGGTAAGTATATTCTTTCCATAATTATATTGTAGGCGTAGATATTTGTGTTAATTTGTAAGGGTTGGTGTATAAAATTTACATAGAGATGAAAGCTATAATACATTTGTATGAAACAAAGAAATCGAAGATAATAAAAGTGTATATAAGTTAAGTGTGGCAGACTTTGGACCCACGACACCAGTGGACTCAAAGTGAGATGACCAACACGATTAATACTCATAAAACCCATTGAAGCAACAATAAATGTGTGATTATAGGAATTAGTTGAGAACGACCATCCTAGAGTATGGTAGACTAATTTCATTCATATGACTTCATTCATATGACTTCGAGTAGGCAACTGAGAAAACAGTCACATATTTAAAAGTAAACATTTCTCCTAGAGAAAATGTACTATGAGCATACATTTAGAATTAATCAATAATCGTGAGGAACATTGCCATTATTGTTGCATGCAAGATAATATAATTGCTTGAAAGTATCAAACTTTAAATTTGTTGAAAAAATGTAGTAAGAAAGCTTAATTTGACTTTTCTTTAGTCATAGTGAGTAAATTCGAACTTTCCACATTAGCAAATAATTTGGAGGTTGATAATTTGTGTGACATGGCTTGTGTCATTTACTTTAGTTCCTAAATTCTAGCTAGAGGTCTTGGAGTTTAGTTAAGCAGGTGTGATTACTAATTTGTAGCAATCAAGGTGAGTTATTTCTAGTTGTATTCAGTTAAACTGGTTCTAATTATTGATAGAACTAGTGCAAGGTCACTAATATAATAGGACAACAATCTAACTAAGTGATCATCTCGTTAACTCATCAATCATATCAAAATAGTTAATGCATGCAAGGAATTTGAGTTCCTAAGTTGTGGTGGAGATTTCAATGTAGTGGAACAAGGAGTCATAAACTAGTTTGAGTGTACAAGTGTCATGCAATGAGGTGTTAAATCCTTGGGATTGCACAATCAATTGGAGGAAAATTCCTAAAAACTAGGGGTTAATCCCTTAGGAATTACACAAGGAAATATGGGCTCAAACCAAGGTATAAATTGACTAAGTGTGGGTTACGGCTTCTCATTGGGTGGTGAGATAGGTGATCCAGATTTATGGAGGAACACAACAAATTATAAACATAAACATAAATATATAGAGGTAGCAGAAGAACACTTCATTTCATTAATAGAAAAATATGGAATGATGCTTAAAAATAGAATGGAAATAAGATAGCTCAGGAGATGGTAGCTTATGTGTGAGAAGAGATGTGGCGGATACATGCCTCTTAAGTGAGTTCCAATGAGGCTTAAGTGCCTTTTTGTTATTGAATAATGAGAGAAAACTGTAAATGACCAAAACCCTAACCCAGGGAGATGTAACACCAAGAGTTTATGTGCCCCGTTGGGGTTAGTTGGGCATGAAACTTCCCGGGGTAGTAACTTGGTCATATTATCTCTGTTTGACATGTATGATACCTCGTTGGAAATATCTCTTTGAGGATTACAATTGCCAATGCAAAGCAATTTTTCCAAAAAAACGTCATTTAGGGCCTCGAAATAGCTTCGAAAGTTTATGACCCGAAAAACTCCCAAAAATAGTAAATTGTGCTACAATTAAGGAAACTGAAAAACTCAAAGAGACACTTGTGGGGTTCCAAGTGGGATAGGCAGTTGGCCACCAACATCCACCTCGATCAATAGGTTGTTCACTTACAGGTTGTTCTCAGAGTGGGCAAGCAATTGTAATACATTCTCTATTTATCTGATTAATGCAAACAGGCTTGAGGGGTTTTTTCCCAGTTGGGTTCACCTATAAAAATACTATGTATGTGTGGTTTTTCTTATTGCATGTTTGTGAATGTTGTTCTTAAACTTAAATTGAATTCCACAGAACAATATAGTAGAATTGTGTCTCTTGATTTTAGATTAAACATCTTGAGTAGTTGCAATTCTATCACCATATTTTTACATGCTATCACAACTATATTTAGAGTAGAAAATTAATTTCGAAGTTGTTCCTTAAGAGGTTTGAATTTGTAGCTTCAGTGCAGCAGGATTTCTTCAAGATCACGGAAATGACCTTCAACAGACTCAGATTAGAGTATTCCTTGTAAGGAAGTTCGAATTTCTTTGCATGGAGGTGGTGCTTGATGACAATGAATTGTCGGAATATGTCAAGGCAGATATTACAAAACCAGGATTAGTTAATGTTGAGAACCTATCCCAATGAAAGAAAGATGTGGCTAAGGCAAGGAGAATAATCTTAGAGGGAGTGCAAGATCACATTATCTCAAATATACATGGGAAAGAAAGTAATTTTGCAATGTGGAAGGCACTGACATAGATATTTGAGAACAACAGTGACCATATGAAACTGTCACTCAAAAACAAACTTCAAAAAAGTAAGAAGGAGAAGAATGACACTATTTCATTATATCTCACCAAATTTACACAAGTTCGGGATGAACTTGGAGGGGTCAGTGTGACTATTTCAAAAAATGGCCTCGTGAGCCTAGCTCTCTTAGGCCTTCCAAAATCCTAGCATAGTTACTAGGGCTCGGTGAATGGAAGGGAAAATTTACTGAATTGGGAAAAGTTATGAGTTGATTTGGTTCAAGAAGATTTCAAGAAAAGTAACTGAGATGGAATGTGAGCCAAAGAAGAGGATGAAGAAATTTTTGCACTCATTGGTAAGGGGAAGGAGGGCAAAGGGAAGAAGTCTAAAATCAAACTAGGATCCTGCCAATGGGGCAAGAAGAAGGACTTGTCCAAAGTTAAAATGATTCAGTTGTCATGGGTTTGGGCACTATGCTACAAAGTGTCCACATAAAAAGTCTAGCAAGAAAAACTCAGGAGGAGTAGCAGCCGAAGCAATGGCTTCACTATTTGAACTAGACTTCACCTTGATCGCATGCATGGCCACCAGTATGATGGGGAGCGTGTGATACTTGGATTTAGGTCCCTCGCTCCACATGACAAGTTGTATACAATTTTTCAGTGACTTGGAGGAGAAATATCTCCAAATCCATATTGAGGTTGGGGATGATGTAAGGTATATTGTGACCAAGATTGGTAGAGTAACCTTTAAGAGGGTGTCATAATCCCTTATTCACCTCAAATATGTCATGTTTGTTCCAGGCTTAAAGAAGAACCGCATCTCTATATTAGTTTTGTAAGATCGTGGTTATGATGTGATGTTCACCAAAGCGAAGGCATTCCTAAGACCCATATCCGTTGAATAGGTGAAGCATACCAGGGTTCATGTGAAGAACATGTATAAAAGTATTGTGGAAGAATGTGTTGCATTAAGCAATTAGGCAGAGAAAGTGTAGAGTTGCGATATCAGTGAGCTTTAGAACAAAAGAATGGGCCATTTTCATCATGGAGCCTTAAAAATTATGTAGCAAATAATCATTGGCCTCCCTAAAGGATCACTTGAGTAGTAGGATGTCTATAAGGGTTGTACCTTATAGAAGTATGTGAAATCCGCATTCCATGATCGAGACAACAAAGCACGTGTAGTCTTGACGAGAATCCAATCTGATGTTTGTGGACCATTGTAGACATTCTCCACTGTGAGATATAAGTACTATGTTATTTTTATTGATGATTTGTCAAGAAAGCGTTGGATCTTCTTCATGCAGAAGAAGGATGAGAAATTCTCAGAGTTTGTAGAATTCAACGCAGTAGTTGAGGAATAAACTAGAAATAAGGTGAGAGATCTCAGGAGATACAATGGAGGTGAGTATGTTTCGAATGACTTCAAATTTATGTGTAAAATAACGCATTCGAAGAGAGCTAAAAGAACTCCACAAACCACAGCAGAATGGGGTAGTTGATCACAAGAACTAGAGAATTGTTGGAGTATTAATAGGTATGCTACATGACCAAGGCCTACCACTACATTTTTGGGTAGAGGCATGTAACAAAATAGTCCAATTGCATAACGAGATTGCTCATCGAATTATTCATATGATTACACAAAAGGGGGATTTCTCGGGAAGAAAGTGAGATGTGTCTAACTTTAGAATTTTTAGAGCCTCTGTTTACTGCCATGTCTCCAAAATTTTTGACGACATAGAGATGAGTTGGGAGTTTTTGTGTGTTACAACGAAACTCCAGACAATTACCGTGTGTACTTACCTTCACTCAGAAGGAAAACTATTCAAAGAGATGTAAATTTTTATGAGGAGAAAATGATGCGGTGTTCTTTGAGAGGAAGCTTCAGATACCACTAGAAGAGGAGCCCTTAGCTCCAAAGGAGGAGCCCCAAGAAGCTATGGAGCACCCAAAAATGGAGGATTAGAGAGGAGGTAGAGTGGAGACATTGATTGAAGTAGAAGCATCTATTTTAGGCACAAAAAGAACTAGGGAATCTCATAGATTAGTGCAGGATGTGAGGGGGAATGTGGGAGTTCGTTTAAATTTGCATTGGAAAAGGAGGTTTGTGAGAGGTACATGGGCTACGTGGCTCTAATGATTGAGCTTGTAGAGACTGCGACATCCTATTTTGAAGAATAATTTGAGAAACCAGTTTGTTTTGATGCTATGGTGGAAGAATATGAATGCATCTTGAAGAAAAGTGTTTGGGAAGTGGTTCCAAGACCAATAGATAAATAAGTTGTCAGTTCAAGATGCATCTTCAATGTTAATAATGCAGTAGACAGAAGCATATAGAGGTATATTTCCAGATTTGTGGCCAAAGGATTCTCTCAAGTTAAGGGAATTGACTATGAGGAAACCTTTGCTCCTGTAGCAAGGTATTCATCCATTAGATCAATTCTTGCACTTGTTGCGTAGATGGGGTGCAAGTTCCACTAGGTGGACATAAAAACAACTTTTGTGAATGGTGTTGCTGATGAGGAAGTGTACATCGAGGAACTAAATTTTTTTGAGAAATTCAATCAGGAGTATCATGTGTGCAAATTGAGGCAAGCATTGTACTATCTCAAGCATGCACCCAAACCTTGGTGCATGAGGATCGACAATTATCCCACTGGATTGGGCTTCACCTAAAGTGAAGCAGATGTGAACCTCTATTATATTTTGGTAGAAGGTAAATTTCTTATCAATTTTTTATATGATGATGATTTACTATTGATAGGTGATGAGCAATTGATTAGCTCCTTTTAAGAGGAACTTGCAAGGGATTTGACATGAAAGACACAGGTCTCATGCACTACTTCCTCGAGCTTGAAACATGGAAAGGTGATGGGGAATTGTTTGTGTATCAAGAAAATTATGCCACCGAGTTACTACAGATATTCCGCATGGAGAGTTGAAAGCCCATGGAGATATCTCTAGTGACCAACTCGAGGAAGTAGATGTAGAAGTCCCGACTGTAGATCAATAGATTATGCAATATACTAAAACACAATACAAGATCTACTTCTACAACACTTTGCGGAAGCTTAATCAAATTGAGAAAGACCAATGAGAACACATATAACTGAGAATGAGAAATCATTCACACATAACACAGAAGAAATAACCCGGGGAAAGCCTTCGCCTAAAACCCCAATCTTTGTATTATCATACAAGTGAATTAATTAATTATTTTACAAATACTCGCTAACATCAAATTTGAATTTTACTTCACGATTTTATTTTAGGGATTGACTAAAATAGGAAGGTATCCCTAAATGCTATTTATAGCAATACTAAATTTAGCACTTCTATATTTAGCTTTACTTGTTGCTATTTTTAACACACCCTCTCAACAAGAATTGGATTATCAATAACGCCAATCCTATCTCTGTGGAACTCGAACTTGCATTTTGACAATGCCTTAGTCAAAATATCTGCATCCTATTCCTTGGTCGAAATATATAGCAACAACATGATCCTCTTGATCACACAGTCTCGAAGATGGTGATGCTGGATATCAATGTGCTTGGACCTACCATGAAAAACTAGATTCTCATAGATTTTGATATAACTCTAGTTATTACAACAGATCACTGTAGGATCCATCCTTTGACCAAACAATCCCACTAGAATCTTCTGCATCCAAATGGCCTCACATGCAGCCTAAATAGCAACCATGTATTCAGCCTCTGGTGAGTTAAGTATAACTTATCTTTGCTTCCTGTTGTACCAGGAAACTGCAGCTGAACCAAGGTTGAAGATTCCTCCATAAGTGCTCTCTCGGTTTGATGGACTCTGTGCCCAATCCGAATCTATGAAGCCCTAAAGCTTCACTCCCTCTGTCTTTTTGTACGACAATCCGAACTCAGATGTGCCTCTGAGGTATCTCAACACATGCTTCGCTGCCTTCCAAAATAGCTTGGTAGGCTGAACCATAGCTTGACTCAGTTGGTTCACCATAAAGCATAAGTCAGGTCATGTGTTCACGAGATACATAAGTGAACCCACCAGCTGCTGATAAATAGTAGCAGCTACTACCTCACTAGAAGTAGCATCCTCCTTCCTCCAGTTCCCAGCTAGAAGAGTCTGCATGGGATTGAATTCTCCATGTGAAAGCACCTGAGTATCTCATTGACATACTTGCCTTGAGACACAAATACTTCACCATCTTTTTGTATGCCTAGAAAGTAGTGCATAAAGCCCATGTCCTTCATCTTGAACTCTCTTGCAAGGTCCTCCTTGCAAGACTGTATCAGCTGATCATCACCTATCAAAATCAGATCATCGAAATAAAGAACAATGATCAATGTTTTACCTTCTACCATGGTGTGGTAAAGGTTTGCATCTGCTTCACTCTTGGTGAAGCCCAAACTAGTGAAATAACTATCAATCCTAGTGTACCAAGCATGAGGTGCTTGCTTCTGTGGAGTACTAAAGAAGGTACAATTTTGTTGATTATTTTGGCATCTTTTCATTAAAACTCACAGCCTCTTTGCATCATGAACTAGGTAGATAATAAGAAATCGTGACAAAATCTGTAAGATTTATATGTAACATGAAAACACTATAATTGCCATTTCTTATGTAGGAAAAAGGAAAATACGAAATATTGTCGTTCCAATGAAAAAGATAGGGCGAAGTTAACTATTGTCCCTTTTGGTGGGGAAACACATGCAAAAAAGGCGATCCAAATTAAATCATATCAGCCAGGGAAAGGAAAAGGAGATATCGACTCGGCACAAGAAAACAAATGGATAACTGGGAATTAACAGTTTAGCGAATCCCTCAGGATCGTTTGATCCTGAGGGATCACTGCCTTAATTATTTTTGTATCATTGATATCTCTGCCTTAGCTGTTATAAAAAGGGGTAGCACTGCTATCCCGGGGAGGATCTGTTGTCATTTTTCTATGACTTTTCTCTGAATTTAAGACTTTGATCATTGACTCTCGTTGAGAAGTGATCCACTGTAACTTTGTTTTAATTCTTTACTATAGACTTGGTTGTTATTTCACCTTTGATCGTGGAATAATCTCAAGCGGTGTGTCCCTAGAGGCTAAGGGCCCAGCCCTGGTGGAACACCTGCTCCTATACTATCACCTTTCGTTTGTGCGTGATTTACATTATCAGCTTTGTTCAATAATCTGATATCTTTTGTTATTTTACATCATGGCTCTATTATATTTCATTTATGTTTGACTCAGCAATTTCATTCTCTATGACAGGAATGTTGTATTGTTCACTCTAGCTCTGTAACGCATTGCTGCTCCTTTAATCATTAATATAATATTGCTAGTCTTTACAGAATGTTATCGCTGTTAAATTACAAAGTAACTGTGCTATAATAGTCATAAGTTGGTATTTTTTTATTCATCTATGGTTTACATCTAATCAGAATTGCTGCTCAACTGACATTGTTGCTCCATAACGAATTACAATCGTTATTCTTTATAACTAAGATTGATATTGGTGGCATCGAAATCAGATTACTACTTCTCTCAGTACTAAGGCGTGCCATGTGTTTTATTTATCTTGGTTTATCATGCACTTACATTTGGCTTTGATTACCGTTCTATATTTCATTGCTAATTAGTTTCCATTCTATTTCCGTGTGTTGTCCGATTTACCCTTAGAGTAAAGATCGCTAGCTGATTCCTATAGGATACGATTGTTGCACTTATTTATGAAGATTAAAGGTGTTTTTGTTCATAAGAATTAGTTGTTGTTACATTCTTTACTTGCTGTTACATTCTCTAGTTTCTATTACATTCTCTAGTTGTTGTCCCATTCTCTAGTTGTCATTCCATTTCCTAGTTGATGTCCTATTTCCTGATTATTTGCGTTATCATTGCTTTGGTGTGCAAAATGATATGAAACTGTAGTGGGCGTTGAAATTTGTTGTCTAGACCCCAGATTGATGATTTTTTCTTTGATTGTCTTTAGTTACATCAGTTTATAGAGGGATGAGTTACCGTTACTAGACCCTTGACTAATAAATTGCTTAGTTTCCTGAATGCATGATTTTATCCTTAAAGTGCTTTACTGTAAGTAGATCTTGTTTTAAGCATCCGTTTACTCTTGTATTTTGAGCACTATACTACTAGCATTACTCTCACAAATGACAGCCTCAAACTGAGACACTTTTTGAATAACAAAACATTCCTGGATTGACAAGTTAATGTGAGGTAATTAGAGGTGAAAAAGACGATTTTTACAACTTGAGATTTTGGCATCGTTGCTGGGGAAAGATTGTAGCCATTTGTCTCTTTTCAGAGTAGTGTAGAGCCTGATAGGAAAGAATTGGGTTTTAAAAATGGAAGGTAAGAACCTGCGTGTGGAGTATGTAATATCCCTGCTCCCCTACCTGCTTTCCTATAGATTTGTTGCTGTTTTGTTTGGGTAGAACCTAGCAGTTGATTTGTGTGCATGACTAAGCAAAAAAATATAGAAAAGAATCCCAACCCTCTACTCAAGCCTGGCAAAGCTAAGTGGTAGGTGACCCTTGGCCGATCGACCTTTGTAGACGAAATCCTTAAGAAAGTAGAATCTCAACCTTCAGTAGGACCTAAAAAAGTTACTTCTAGACAACTTACTAGTTCCCTTCAGGCCACAGGATCACCATCTATAGCCTTTACTTAGGTGCATAGTCAAACCGAAGAACAAGATTTTCAATAAATTGAAAATTCTAACCCAGAACCATTGCAGGAAGGGAACCTTAGCAACCGCTATGAAGGAAGAGGAGAGACAGGAGAAACTGAAGAACCAAGATCTCCTCTTGGGGTAATTCAGCCATTAAGCGGTCCAGATAAAGGAAGTGCTGCAAAAATCATTTATAGAGAAGTTGAAGAACATGAATCCCCCCAGACATTAGGTACTCTCATTAGCACAGATAAAGTAAGTGTTGTCAAAGCCATTCCTGTTAAAGCCATTTCCTATCGACAACCTAGGAATACCCTCCTAGATATCCCAGAAGGTTATTGGCATATATTTGACCTAATGACCCAAAACCAGCCAAGCACCCAAACCTCTACACTGCAATACCCCATTGTGGATACTGTAGCTAATGCACGTATGAAAGCAATTCCTCTTCAACATATCCCTACATTCCATGGCCTTAGATCAGAGGATCCTGATGCATTCCTGTTTGAATTTGACGTGCTGTGTAGAGGATATGACTACACCACCGATCCTCAGAAACTGAAATTATTTCCCTCTACATTAAAGGGGCTACTTTAAGATGGTTTATGGGATTGGGTGGTGGTGCTATAAATAACTGGGATCAAATGAAGGAGTCTTTTAAAAACAAATCAGGATTATTGTAGGTCTAAAGAGTTAAAAGATGAAATATTCCAGATGGTAGCTGGACCAAATGAAACATTAGAGGAGTATGTTGAACGTTTCCAGTATAATCTTCAAAGATCTCCTTATGCATCATTACCCTTACCAGATAATGTATTAAAAACAATGTTAATTAGGTGAATGAAGGAGCAGTGGATTGAAACATTAAATATTATGCGAAAAGGAGATATTTATCAAGAGAATTTTGCTAAAATTATTAATCTATGTATCAGGAGTTCGAGAGGCAGCACAAGACTAAAACCAGCAAAACATGATCAGTTTGCAAGAGAATAGAATTTCGGCAGAAGGAGTAACTCGTACAGAAATTGGAAATTTATTAGAAAATTTTAAAACCGATATATTAGGGACACTGACAACATAACATGATATTATGCAGGCCAAACAAAAGCAAGCAGAGACATAGTAGAATTTGGCAATCTTCTGTCCCTAATGTAGGAAGAAACACAACCATAAGGAGTGTCCGTTAGATGAAGTCCAAGTTTGTGCCATTTGTACAAAAGATCATTCTACGGAAAGCTATCCCTCACTTCAAGGATTGAAAGAAGTATATAAGGAAGCGGAAGAAGAGATAGAATCGGTGTATCTACTCAATCAGCACTGTCAATGGCAACCACAACAATCAGGTATGTTTTCAGATCCAGTTTCTTCTTTTCAGCCTCCACAATATCATGCCCAACAATATAATACAATGTGGCAAAATCAACCTCCCTTCCTGAATTGGTCACAACAATCATTTCCTTCATCATCTCCATGGCTGAATCAATCAAGCCAACCCAATTGGTCAAATTTTCCCTATACTCCACCATATTGGAAAAATAATGTATATCCAGCACAATGGACCCCTCCTACTTCATAGAGTCAAACCTGGCAGACAAATAGGCAAAGACCAATGAATCAACCAGTACGAACCATCCCACTCCCTCAACCTACACTCCCAGCCTTACAACAAAACCCCCAGCCTATCTTAAAACCATAACTCCCAGCCCAACCCAACCCTAATCCGAATAATAGACCGGTCCAATCTATTCAAATAATTGAAACACTAGAAGTAGGAACCGATCTAAGGGAGTGTAATGGCCTTCATTTAATATTTGGGCGCATTATCGAAATAAAGGGAGCTAAAATAGCTCAAAGTGAAAATCATTTACCTATAGAACAACCACCACAAGAAGAGGAAGTGACTAGACAAAAAATCCATAATCAAGCAACCACATCCTCTCCCCCATTCCTAGAATAATTAATTATACCTTGACCTATACAATATCCTGATTTTAACATTCTAGGAGAACTAAAAAACCTGTACATAAAAATTCCATTCCTCCAAGCCATCCAAGACATCCCGATATATGAAAAGAATATCAAAGAATTATGTATAAAGAAACCAAGGAGGAAAATAACAAATAATCCAAGAGTCTAAGTAGTTGGCACTCTATCCGACTTATTATCAGGAAAAGAAACACCCGTTAAATACGAAGACCTAGGAAATCCAATAGTAACCGTCCAAATCTATGGTCAAACCTTCTTGAATGCCTTAGTTGATCTAGGAGATGCAATCAATATCTTAACAAATACCACTTGCCAAAAGCTCGGCATTACATCAGTAGAACCGACTTATACTTTATTAGAATTGGCTGACCGATCCGTGGTTAGGCCAGAGGGAACACTACATGATGTCATGGTATCCATTGACTCCTAGGAGTATCCAACCGATTTTCTAATAATAAACCCCAAAAGCCGACTTGATGGACATCCATTGATTTTAGGCAGACCTTGGCTTGCAACTACCGATGCTTATATTGGCTACCGACAAGGAAATATGACCATAACTAGAGGGGAAAACATCAAGAACCTAGCTTTATAGCCTCCAGCACAACCAAGTGTCACAATAATAAAAACTAGCAAGCATCATGTATCATACCTCACTAAAAATATTAGATCTCCATTAACTATAAAAGAGGCCCTTGATTTCAAATACCAAATACAAGATGATGCCATTAACAATTTTATTAGCCAAGCTAAACCCAGATCCCACATACAATGTCACATGATAGAAGCAACATTTGATAATGAATTAGAAGAAGATCCTCTTAAAGATATGCACGAGAAAACAATACCCTCTACTTCTGTTTCAAATAGCAAAATTGTAGAAATTGAGTTAGGAAAGACTTTAAACATTAATGCCAACCTAAATTTTGAACAATAAGAAAATCTCATCCAACTATTGAGGAAATATAAAGAAGCAGTTGCATGGGACTACCCTGATATGAAAGGAATTGATCCTGAGTTATGTACACACCACATTTACATAGAAAAGGATGTGAGACATGTTCGCCAACCGCAGAGGAGACTCAATCCTCATCTAAAAGACGTCATAAAAGCTGAACTTCAAAAACTTTTAGATGTCAACTTTATCTACCCTATCTCCGATAGTAAATGGGTCTCTCCACTTGTTGTGGTACGAAAGAAGAATGGAAAGTGGACGATTTGTGTAGATTATAGAGAGCTAAATAAAGCAACACAAAAGGACCACTTTCCCCTTCCATTCATTGACCAAGTATTAGACACTTTGGTAGGAAAGAAATTCTTTTCTTTCTTAGATGGCTTCAGTCGATACAATTAGATTCAGATTGCCCCTGAAGACCAAGACAAAACTACGTTTACTTGTCCTTGGGGAACATTTGCCCACTGAGTTTTACCTTTTGGCTTATGTAATGCTCCTGCCACATTTCAAAGGGCTATCCTCAGTATCTTTTTAGAATTAAGAAATGAAGGGCTCAAAGTATACATGGATGAATTTACACCATATAAAGATGATTTCGAGCTAGCATTAGACACACTGGAAAAAGTCCTGCAGCGCTGCATTGCCACCAGGATTTCTTTGAGATATGAAAAATGTTATATGATGATGACTGAAGGACTTATTCTAGGCCATTATATCTCAACAGCTAGCATACAGGTAGACCCAACCAAAATTCAAATAATTTTGTTAATTCCTACTCCTACCACTCAAATAGAGGTACGCATATTTCTTGGATTTTCTGGTTATGATAGAAGGTTTATAGACCATTTTTTGCATATTGTTGCTCCTCTATATGCACTAACAGGAAATATTGAAAATCTTTGGACAGAAAATGTGAACGTGATTTCCAGGATCTGAAGAAGCTTGTGTCCACAGCCCCAGTCCTTCAAGGACCAAATTGGGACCTGCCATTTCAGATTTCATCAGATGCCTCACATACAACTATTGGAGGAGTTCTTGGGTAGGAAGAAGACAAAAAACCATATGCAATCTATTATATTAATAAGAATTTATCTCCTTCTAAGTTAAATTATATTGTTACTGAAAATAATTTCTAGTTGTAATACATGTTGTCAATAAGTTCAGGTATTACATTACTGGATATCTTGTTATCTTGTATACAGGTCACTCTGCCATAAAATATTTAGCAAATAAACCAATCACAAACAGTAGAATAACTAGATGGTTGATTTTATTGTAGGAATTTGATATTACAATCAAGGACCGACCTGGAAAAAAAATCTTGTAGCTGACTTTCTCTCACGAATGTCAAAACCAGTGGACACAACAATAGTTGAAGATCAATTTCCAGATGAGCATTTGTTTGTTGTCACTATTAAAACACCTTGTTATGCTGATGTTGCAAATTACTTAGCAGTAGGTAAATTACCGAAACATCTGACCCCCAATGAACGAAAACATATTGTCCAGCGAAGTGCTCAATTTTCTTGGATTGGGGGCTACCTGTTCCATATAAGGGCAGATATGGACATCAGGAGATGCGTCCGCGAGGATGAAATTTTTGATATTTTAAAATCCTGTCATGACGGACCATGTGGCAAACATTTCGCCGATTGCATAACTAGACATAAGGTCCTGCAAACAGGGTATTATTGGCCCATAATCTTCAATGCAAATAAGTTCATTAAAGCTTGTGACAACTGCCAAAGAGCAGGACCCCTGGTCAGTTTGATGAAATGCCCCTCAATCCACAACTATTTATTGAACCATTTGAGCAATGGGCCCTCGATTTCGTTGGACGAATTAACCCATCCTCAAACCAGAAAATATATATTTTAGTAGCAACAAAATATGTCACCAAAAGGGTTGAATCAAAGGCATTGCTAAGAGCTACAGAGGATTTTGTCATACAGTTCCTGTTCCATATATTTGTGCGCTATGGGCTTCCAAGACACATAATTACAGATGGTGGAACACAATTTGCTGGTAACAAGATTGCTGCAACACTCAAAAATTATCATATCCAGCACAAAAGAACCTCTCCATACCACCCACAAGCAAATGGTCAAGTAGAAAGCAACAATAAAATAATAGAAGCAATCTTCACAAAAACCATTGCATCACATAGACGTGATTGGGCTACAAAACTACCAGAAGCCTAGTGGGCTTACAGAACAACATGGAGAAGCACTACCGGCTATTCACCATACCAATTGGTGTTTGGAAAGGAACCCATTTTTCCCATAGAATTTGAAATCCAAACACTACGAACAACACAAGAAGTCGACCTAGATTTAAACGATGCACAGACTAATAGATTATAGCAGATCAATGAGCTAGATGAAATCAGGCTCTTTGCCCTCCAAAAAACTACATTAATCCAGCAACAACGAGCTAAATGGCATGATGCTCTCATTAAAAATAAAGTCTTCCGGGAAGGAGACTGGGCGCTTTTATACGATTCCAGGTTTCAAGATTTTCCCAGGAAACTTCAGACTCATTGGCTAGGGCCATATGAAATCTAGAAGGTACATGATAATGTCACACTTACTCTAACCACCATTGACAGATCTGGATATACCTTCAAGGAAAACAACCACTGAGTTCGACTATATCATAAACCACTTACTCGGGAGTCCTTCTACCAGCAACTATGCAAAGATTCTGACATGCAAATATTGGGGGAGGAAGAGAAATCTTCCTCACTTGTGATTCATTAAGTGATTCAATCCTTTTTACATTTTGCACATAATTCCTTTGTTTTGTTAGCATAAATTACTCTTTGTACATATTTCTTTGTATTTGCACCTTACAAAACCTTCACCATTCTGTTGTTCTTTTTAAAAAAGAAAGGGAAACAACACTATCACTTTTGTTGTTCCTTTTCTGAAGGGACGACACTTTGTGTGCACTTTTGTTGTTTCTACTATTCCTTTTTCCAAAGGAACAACATTTTCATTTTGTTGTTTCTTTCTCAAAGGAACAACACCCTTTGTTTCAATCGTTCCTTTCTTACTTTCATTTTGTTGTTCCTTTTCCAAACGAACATCACTTTTGATTTTTTGCTTTCACTTTTCCAAAGGAACGACATTTGCATTTTCTATTGTTCCTTTTCCAAAGGGACAACACTTTGATTTTTTGTTGTTCCTTTTCCAAAGGAACGACATTTGTGTTTTATGTTGTTCCTTTTCCAAAGGAACAACACTTTTTATTTTTTCTTTTCCTTTTCCAAAGGAACGACATTTGTGTTTTCTGCTGTTCCTTTTCCAAAGGAACACCAGTTTTGATTTTTGCTATTCCTTTTCCAAAGAAACAACATTTGTGTTTTTTGTTGTTCCTTTTCCAAAGGAACAACACTTTTGATTTTTGTTGTTCCTTTTCCAGAGGATTGACATTTGTGCTTTCTGCTGTCCCTTTTCCAAAGGAACAACACTTTTGATTTTTGTTGTTCCTTTTCCAAAGGAACGACATTTGTGTTTTCTGTTGTTCCTTTTCCAAAGGAACAACACTTTTGATTTTTGTTGTTCCTTTTCCAAAGGAACGACATTTGTGTTTTCTGCTACTCATTTTCCAAAGGAAAAACACTTTCGGTTGTTGCTACTCCTTTTCCAAAGAAATGACACTTGCATTTTCTGTTGTTCCTTTTTCAAAGCATCAACACTTGTATTCTTCTGCTCTTACTTTTGGAAACGAAAATCTCGTATTCCTTCTACTTATGCTTGTTCTCCTCACTGTTCCAATTTAAAGATGCTTGTTGTTCCTGCTGTTTCAAGTCTTTTAGAACATAGCTATACACCTATGCAATGGATACAAAACTACAACATATTGAAATCAGTAAATTATATAAAATCGCTATTTTTCTTTTTACAAGAAATTGCTTTGAATTGGTAACAAGAATGAGGAAATGACACAATTATCCATTATTTTTGTTGTCATTATTCTACTAATACTGATATAATTGGTTATCTTTATCATGTTGGTTCTTTTTAAATTCCCATAATCTTCTTTAATCATTATTAAGGAATAAGAACAAAGGGTTTGCATTTTTCTATTGAGATGTTAAGACTTCTTCCACCATTCCTAGTCTTAAGGAGTTCTGAACCACCCTTTGTGTATAAATAGGAAAGTAATTTATGAAAGAAAAAATAAAAATGATGTTTATATGACTTGTTTATATGAGTTGTCAAATGTAGGATAGGGGGTCTCATTAAGAGCCAGACTACTTAATCATAAGGAAGAAAGTGAAGTGGCATTCCCACTATGGCCACCACACCAGGGATATGGTCCAAGAGGCACATCAAAAAAGATATAGAGTCCTTGGAACAGGAGGTCTCATCACGAACTGACCTACCCACCTTTCACTCCTTCTTGGTGAACGACATTATGATTTAACTGGTTACCAAGCCAGCATAATGACCTCCACTTTGATATTGCACAACACTTCCTAGGCATACGCAAAGGATCATGGTTCCATCGGTGAAACAAACAACTCTGTCAAGGTTATGGACACTTGCCGATAGCAGAGCTCTGTTAATGGTATTGAAGTCACACTTCTTATACACCAATAGTAATCATCAACACTCTTCTATCTCTTATACCTTTGTAATATGTCACATAATATTATGTATGTTATTTCCCCGAACCATTAAACACATGAAAATCTATTATAACCAATCATGACAGAAAAGTTGATAATGACTACATTAGACTCTATGTGCACGTCAAGTGTCCTATCCTCCTAGACTTGCATCATATCATAGCAGTCTCTTATTTGTTAAGCGATCCAACTATACATCTCGATTTCGGTAACCTGCTCCTTTTGTAACACATGGCATTTTGGCATACATTGTTCCTTTATGACTCTATATTCTGGCAGTTCGGCACGCCACTCCCTCATTTGATGGACGAGGACAACCTATTACATTGCATGGGGGAGGTAGGTAACCTCATCATTCGTTGGTATATGTGTCAGACTACTACTCAGGAAATTATTTACTTGGGAATAGCAAGGCTCAACGGTATATTGTTTTTCAATTTGCATGGCTTGTTGTTCCTAAGCCATTTCCATAGTATGCTCTATGGCAATTAGTAAGTGACTCAGGATTTGAGCGAGTCCTCCTGTTTTGTTAGTTTCTCTGTGTTCTAACAGTTTGAACAGCCTGCTATTCCATTGCCATCTCTGGGATTTTACAGTGAAGTCAAAAGCATGGGGGGAAGATCAATTCGGAGGGAACCACATGTATTGACAGTCTCTGATGCAGCATGGGAAATCCTGGCAAGAGCAGGTTCACTAATTTATCTCAATCCTTTACAGGAATGCAATGAGACCATAGCAATAGAATTCTTGCAGAACTTGTAGGAATATCACTGCACAATAAGGGGGAGACACATAGCAGTCACCAATGACATAATTGTAGAGGTCTCAAGACTACTAGCCACTGGACCTGTGTGGATGTTAAAGAAGGAGAGACTGTAAAAGATCATAAAAATCTTCCAGGATGAAGGCCAGAGCCTGACAATCAAAGGAAAGGGAGTTCTACCAGCAGCATTACGAGAGCCATGGGCAAAATTAGCGAAGATCATCCAGAGCTACATCACCTGTGAAGGCAGGAAAGACGTGGTAAGACCACAACACCTTAAACTTTTAGCCGTATTAAAACATAAATGCTTTGTAAACTTACCTGCATTTTTAAATTCATTACTTCATGATGTTTCCCAAAGCATGAAAAATTCACAACATGTAGAATCAGTAGTAAGTCACCATGGGCGGATACGGTTGATAGTTAGCCATAACCTCGCTCAACAACAGAGTAGTTTGGAAGAGCTAATTGCCATGATAGATGGGGGATTGACTATGCCATCCCCAAAACGTAAGCATGCTACCAATATGCCGGATAGACCATTGAAATGGAGGAAATCAGTCAGATTGGCATGGATTGGAGGGAGGCTGGAAAATTCCCAAGGGGATACTAGCCAACTATTAGAGATGGGCAATTCAAGGGATGAGAAACCCCCGCAATTGTAAGGAGAAGAGAATGAGAAAGGATTGGAAGGAAATGAGGAAGGAGAAATTGAGGAAGAGACCGAGCAACTTGGGCAGGAGGAGGAAGAAACAGAGCAGGGCGAAGATAGCCCATTGCAAAATCCATTGTAAGAAGACGAATTGGCCAAAATTCTGGTTAATATGGGCAAATATTACCAACCTCTCAGCCCGCCAGGTCTCCATCTTGAAGAATAACCGAAAGAGCATTCTGCTCAGGAAAAAAATGCACCCAAATAATTACATGACGAGGAAGTAGAAAAGGAGAATCAACCTATTCATGATGAGAGTATGACAGGAGAGAAAAGTGATACAGAGAAGGAACAATCAGTTCCTAGCCAGACTACACTAGAAGAAATTCGGGAAGAAGAAGGGCTGGAAAAAGAAGTCACCCAGGAAATAACAGAACCGGCTAAGGCTTTTACTCCTTAGAAAACTGAATAGAACAATGAAGGAGCACCCTAAGGAGGAAACTAGGGAATTGACTCAGATAACAGTCCAGGCCCGAGTAAACAAACAACTGTTCCTTCTAAGGAAATAGAAGAAATTAAAAGATTACGGAAAGAAAAACAAAGATTACTGAATGTGATAGCTCGACTTTGACAACAAATTGGGGTTTTGAAAATTAGGAAAAGGGTAAAAGGGACTTCGTGGGTGAGACATGCAACCACTCCGGCAAGACCCTCAAGAAAAAGTTTTGGAGGACTCAAGTCCACCCTGGTGTTCAAAACCCTGTTGAGGAGTAGTCTGTTGTTCCAAACCTCATTGAGAAGCAGTCTGCTATTCCGAGGAGAAGTCTGCCATTCAAAACCCTATTGGGGAGCAGTATGTCGTTTAAAACCTTTTTGAGGAGTAGTCTGTTGTTCAAAACCAAAAGAAACAACATTCAACTCTTACCCATGTTGAATTACAAACAAATGATATATCGGCCTGCGACAGAGAAGTTCAGACAGAGGCACAACCCTTTGAAGGAATGCGAACCATAAACACCAGACGATGCAATAAGAAGATTCAAGTGAACCTTCTGCTCACCACTACCATGTAGGATAGTGATCTGAGGATAGTAACCCTACAAGAGGGTTTGATGCAAGCTCAACAAATAGTAGAAAAACTCACAGAACAAACGGCTCCTTGAGAAAGGTATGAAGAATTACAACAATAGCTAAGGAATGTCAATTTATCTAAAAGCCAAGCGTTTGAAGGATGGCGAAAGGAAGAATAAAAAGTCACAAAGGTAACTTGTAGGTTAGATATAGTTATCAAGCAGGTGGATACTTTATGCTCTTTGTACACTGACATCCTAGCATGTAGAGCCCCTGCTAAGAATTATGCCTTGTTTTTAATGGAACGATATTTGCAATTGAAAATAGAGGCTCTCAGAGTAGGAGCCCCTATACAAATTAATACCATTGATGATTTTATAAATTGTTGTAAGCACTATGGGGTAAACGTTTAAATATTATTGTGTGAATTCTATCTACATAACCTTGTGTCAGACCAAGAGACATAGCGGAACCCCCACCCTTTTGTTGGGGATATCAAACTGAAAGCATTTATTTCGTTTGGAGTTAATCAAATCAAATGGCCTAAAGCCTATAATTCTTTCCAAAGATAAGAAAATAGATTAGACTTATGGGTAAGAGCTAAGCGTAGAAATCCAGTGCAGTTGTGGAGGAAACATAGGAACCTCATGGGGACTCCAGGCGTGATTGAAGCATTAGGACCCATTCATAAAACAATCAATTGGTAGGGAATAGAATACTTTTTCACTATTAAATACCTTGCCATTGATGCGACTTAATTTCGATATCAGATCTCTAATCCGAATATCCAACTCAGGGAACCATTTAATTATGAAAACTTTAAGTTAGTCATTGATCGCTTGAACCTCTATGGTGAATTTATCTTGAGAGCAGGGCCATCTTGGTTAGGATTTAGGTTCTGGAGTCTGATTATTTGGCACCTTGCACCTAGATACCAAGCCCTGTATGAGATGCCTGAGGGTCAGAGAAGCCATTTTTTTGAACACCTAGTTAGGCATCATGGCTGTAGACCACCACATGAGATCACATCTCCAACCTACTCTCTCACTACCTTACATGTCAACTACAATGTTTTCATGAGGGCATGTAAAAGGGTAAGCAGGGGGGTGTGTGGAGTACTAAAGAAGGTATGTTTTTGTTGATTATTTTGGCATCTTTTCGTTAAAACTCATGGCCCCTTTGCATCATGAACTAGGTAGATAATAAGAAATCATGACAAAATCTATAGGATTTATATGTAACACAAAATAATTGATAATTTCCATTTCTTATGCAGGGAAAAGGAAAAAATGAAAGATTGTCGTTCCAAAGAAAAATATAGGGCCAAGTTAATTGTTTTCCCTTTGGTGGGGAACCACATGAAAACAAAGTGATCCAAATTAAAGCATATCAGTGAGGGAAAGGAAAAGGAGATATCGACTTAGCGCAAGAAAATAAATGGATAACCAGGAATTAACAGTTTGGTGAATCCCTCAGAATCCTTTGATCCTAAGGGATCGCTGCCTTAACTATTTTTGCATCATTGATATCTTTGCCTTAGCTATTATAAAAAGGGGCAGCACTGCTAGCCTGGGGAGGATATCTTGTCATTTTTCTATGTAACTTTTCTCTGAATTTAAGACATTGATCATTGAATCTCATTGAGAAGTGATCCGTTGTAACTCTGTTTTAATGCTTTAATATAAACCTGGTTGTTGTTTGACCTTTGATCCTGGAATAACCTCAAGCAGTGTCTCCCGACAGGCTAAGGGACTGGCCCTAGTGGAACACTTGCTCCTGTACTATTACCTTCCGTTTGTGCGTGATTTCCATTATCAGCTTTGTTCGGTAATCTGATATGTTTTGTTATTTTACATCATGACTATGTTATATTTGATTTATGTTTGACTCATTAATTTCATTCTCTGTGACAAGAATGTTGTATTGTTCACTCTAGCTCTATAACACATTGTTGTTCCTTTAATAATTAATATAATATTTCTGGTCTTTACGAAATGTTATCGTTGTTCAATTACAAAGTAACTGTGCTGTAAGAGTCATAAGTTGGTATTTTTGTATTCATCTATGGTTTACATCTAAGCACGATTGCCGCTCAACTAACATTGTTGTTCCATTACGAATTACAATCGTTATTCTTTATAACTAAGATTGATATTGGTGGCATCGAAATCAGATTACTACTTCCCTTAGTACTAAGGCATGCCATGTGTGTTATTTATATTGGTTTATCGTGCACTTACATTTGGCTTTGAGTATCGCTCTATATTTCATTGCTAATTAGTTGTCGTTCTATTTCTGTGCTGTCCGATTTACCCTTAGAGTAAAGATTGCTACCTGATTCCTTTAGGATACAATTGTTGCACTTATTTTTGAAGATTAAAGGTTTTGTTGTTCATAAGAATTAGTTGTTGTTACATCCTTTAGTTGCTATTACATTCTATAGTTGTTACATTCTTTATTTGTTGTTCCATTATGTAGTTGCTATTCCATTTCCTAGTTACTGTCCCATTTCCTAATTATTTGCCTTATCATTGCTATGGTGTGCAGAACGATCTGAAACTGTAGTGGGTGTTCACATTTGTCGTCTGGTCCCCAGATTGATGATCTATTCCTTCATTGTCTTAAGTTACATTAGTTTACAGAGGGGTGAGTTACTGTTACTGGACCCTTGACTAATAAATTTCTTAGTTTCCTAAATACATGATTTCATCCTTAAAGTGCTTTACTGTAAGTAGATCTTGTTTTAAGCATCCGTTTACTATTGTATTTTGAGCACTATACTAATAGCATTACTCTGACAAATGACAGGCTCAAACTGAGACACTCTTTGAAATAACAAAACGTCCATGGATTGAGAAGTTTATGTGAGGTAATTAGAGGTGAAAAAGACCCTTTTTACGACTCAACAACTTCAAGCCATACAAAGCCCTCTTGAGTCTGCACACATGCAACTCATGATCAAAGGTATCGAAACCCTCTAGCTAGTCAATGTACCTTCTTCCTCAATTTTCCCATTCAGGAAGGTTGTCTTCACATCCATCTGGTGGTTCTTCCACCCCATCTAAGCTGATAGTGCCAACATCGATCTAATCGATGAGTACCTTACTATGGGAGAAAAAGTCTCATCGTAGTCAATTCCCTCAACCTGTGAGAAACCTCGAGCAACAAACCTTGCCATATGTTTCTCAACGCTACCATTAGCTGTCTGCTTTACCTTGTAAAGCCATCTGGAACTCACCACTGACTTACCCTGAGGTCTTGGGACAACATCCCACACACTGTTCTGAATGATAGAGTTGTACTCCTCTACCATTGCATCATCCCAGACTGGTTGCTACAATGCCTCCTCGAATGAAGAAGGTTCGGTATCTACACACTCCCCAACTAGGGCCATGTACCCAGTGTACTGCTCAGGCGACCTCCTTTGTCTGTTCTGAGAAGATGGTTTTCCCACATTCTCCCATGCATTCAGCGTCAACCTGTCAGCTCCCCTTGAGTGTTTCATCCCATCTCTGGAAGTATCAGAATGAATGGATGTCTCCACTCCTAAATCCTCTACATGTAGTTGCTTTGCATCAATCTGAGGTTCCTCCTCCTTAGGAACTAAAAGTTCCTCCTCTGCATGCAACTTGAGCTCCCTCTCAAGTGACACTCGCATGGCCTTTTTCTCATCAAATTTCAGATCCCAGAATACCACAGTCCTCTAAGTGGAAGGAAGGTACACCTGATAGTTGTGGGGTGTATCCGTGTACCCCACAAGTATTCCCAACTCACCTGTTGGGTCTAGCTTCTTATTGGCATCTTTGGTCACATGATAGTAAACTGGCGATCCAAAGATTATGAAGTGACATACATCAGGTTGGTTCTTGGAATAGGCCTCCATAAGTGTCTTCTTTCCCTGTATACATTGTGGGCTTCTATTCTTCAAGTATATTGTTGTATTGCATGCATAAGCCCACAAATTTAGTGATAGGCTTTGGTCATGCAACATCGCTCGAGCTGCTCCCACAATCGATCTATTCTTCCTTTCAGCCACCCCATTCTATTGTGGGTTATGGGGCTCCATCAACTCCCGTTTAATACCTTCTATAGTGAAGAAGTCTTTAAACTGTTGGGAGACATACTCTCCAACATTTTTACTACTCAAGGCTTGTATTTTCTTTCTAGATTATTTATCTACCAAGGCTTTAAACTCACAAAACCTCAAGAAGGTATGATCCTTATTTTGCATAAAGTAGAGCTAGCATCTACGAGAAAAATCATCAATAAAAATAACACAGTACCTTTCTTTAGCGGTGGAGGTTGTAGAGAAAGGTCCACAAACATCTGAGTGAACTCGCTCCAGGGTTGCTCCAACTCTGCTGTCTCGATCTGGAAAGGAATATTTCACATACTTACCCAAGGTACAACCTTTGCATGTATTTGTCTACTCAAGTTTTCCCTTTGGTAATCCGATAGAAATCTGTTGCATGATCTTCAAGGCTCCATGGTGCAAGTGGCCTAGTCTTCTATGCCATAGCTCGTCATTATCTTGGCTTTGCACCATCTGAGCTTTGGAACTCAATGTAGCACAGTCGTCTACCTCCAACTTGTAGAGATTCTTTACTTGAATCCTAATTTGCTTTGTATGTCCAGTACCAATCTGCCTCAGGAATACCTTTCCTTTACTAAAGACTACATCATAACCTTTATCTTCTAGCATAGCGACACACACAAGGTTATTCTTTAGACCTGGTACATGCTTTACATCAGTTAGTGTGAGGGGAGCACCATGTTCCCTTTGAAACACAACCGTACCTTCACTTGAAACATGGTACCTTCCATCATCGCCCATACGGATCCGCATCTAGAGATCCTTCTCCTCCAAGGTATTGAAAAGATTATTGTCACCTGACATGTGGAATGAAGCTCCACTATCCAAGTACCACACACATCCCACCATGGATGAAATCATGCATGTGATAAGCGAGAAATCCAGCGCAAACTATGAGGCTAGTTACTAACAATCATATCCCTACGAGGAACCCTTCTTGGATTTATTCTGTGGACAATTTGTAGCGTAATCGCCCACTTCATGACAATGAAAGCATCGCACTTTTGATTGTCAATCTTCTTCCCACCATGGGAAGAACGGGATTTGGGATTGGACACCTTCCCTTTCCCTTTCCTCATCTTAATCGGTAAGACTGGATTTTCCTCATCATCTTGCCTCGATGAGGATCCATATCTAGTGCTTCTTCTTATTTTCTCCTACATCAGATCCAACCAAAGTCGTTCCTTATCTAGCAGTTCTTCTCTTCCATTAACCAAGTCTTGGTAGCTATGCCAGCTATTAGGAAGACGAAGGAGTGCAAGACTCACCATGTCATCATCAGCGTTCGTGATCCCTACACTTCAAACCTCATCCCTATATTTGGCGAGCTTGTTCATATATGTAGAGATCGTGTCGCCTTTTTCACACTTGATCTTACGAAGCTTGTGTTTCAGCACCAGTTTCCTTTGATAACTACTATTCTGATATAGATCATTCAATGTTTTCCACAACGAAAATGGTGTCTCCTTCCCATGGAGGCTCGAGACAATGTGGTCTCAAACTCCCTCCCGGAGGATTCTCCTTACTCTAGCCGCACATTTCTTCCATTCTACTAGTTCAGTAGCATCAGTCGGCTTGGGGACTTCTCGATAAATGAGGTCCTTTAGATCGTTATCCTCTAATACCGCCTCCATGCGATCCTTCTAGGCTATATAATTTGAGCTGCCATCAAGGGCATACTCGAGTCTTCAACCACTGAACGCCATTGGTGAAATTAAGATGTGATAAGAATTCGATTTTTATATTCAGGAACCACAAACTTCGAACTTCTCCTTCTTGTATATTGTTCTTTGCCTTGATCACCTTTGCTCTAATACCATGTAGAAATTCCCACTGTAGATCAACAGATTATGCGTTATACTAAAACACAATACAAGATCTACTTCTACAACAGTTTGTGGAAGCTTAATCGAATTCAGAAAGATCATTCAGAACAAATATAACTAAGAATGAGAAATTAATCAAACATAACACAGAAGAAATAACCCAAGGAAAGCCTTAGCCTAAAATCCCAATCTCTACATTATCACACAAGTGGAAATCTTGTTCAAGTTACAAAAAGAATGAGCTCTCAAGCTATCTTGCTCTCTCTGCAATAAAAAAATACAGCTCACGGAATGAATAGACACTTCATATGTCCTCCTCAAGCCTTCCAAGCCTCTTATTTCCTTGCGTAGTTTTTCTTGAGGTCTAATGAAGCCACATGTGTGAATTGGCCTCATTACAGTCACAAAACTTGAAGAAGTAACTGCACAATCCTCAAGGAAAGAATTCCTTCTACATGCAAGGGATATTCAAAATGGAATATTATAGCAACTGATAATACACTACCCCTCCATCTAATCTCAACTAGGTCTCTCTCTAAACTGAGATGCATGAGTTATTTATGAGAGAATATTCATTTATCTCAAGTGCCGTAGTTACATGCATGCATGCATTAACTAACTGAACTCACATTAATTCAAAAAACTGTTTGAATTAATCTAAATAGACTTGAATCAGTTAACTAAGCCAACTAATTACAACTCAATAACAACTCATCATTATCTCTTTATTTGATGGATAAGTTCCTCAATTAATGGAGAAACTGTTGCATGTCCCCACATAGACTTCATGTTTGATTTTCCTTAACTAATTAACTCATAGTGAATTAATTAATTATTTTACAAACAGCTACTAAGATCAGATTTGAATTTTACTTCACTATTTTAGTTTAGGGACTGATTAAAATAGGAAGGTATTTCGAAATGCTCTTTATAGTAGTACTAAATTTAACACTTCTATATTTAGCATTTCTTCTTGCTATTTTCAACAGTAGAATGCCACTTCAGGTGAAGAGATTGATGTTATCATTGATCGGAAACCTGTGGGTTCATTGATCTATCTTATGAAGACGAGGTGATATGTGCTATGCATTCAACCAATGGATCCAAGCTATGTTAGACGGACCAAACTGTATTGGAACAAAGTGAAGAACTTTTTACAATATCTCAGAGGCACTATCCAATATGGTTTATGGTACAAATATAAACAAAGGGAGTGAAGTTGTGTGGCTTCACAGATGCAGATTGGGCATGGAGTCCATTCGACTGAAAGAGTACATCTGGTGTAATTTTTAGTGTTAGGTCCATAACGGTTTCTTGGTACATAAGCAAGTAGAGATCTGACACTTAGTTCAGTAGAAGAAGAATACATGGCTACAATTCAAGTAGCATGTGAGGCGATCTAGATGAGAAATATATTTCTGGGGCTGTTTGGTCAAATGATGGATCTAACTGTGATCTATTGTGATAATAATGGTTGCGTTAATCTATCTCAGAATCTAGTATTTCGTGATTGATCCAAGCATATAGATATCCAATATCATTATTTACGATATTATGTTCAGAGATAGATAAATGTTGCTAAAATACATTCTAAAAGAGGAACAAGATGTTCACATCTTAACAAATGCTTTGTCTAGTGGAAAGTTCAAATTCCATAGGTGAAGTATAGGGGTTGTTGATAATCCTTTTCTTGCTAAGAGGGAGTGTTGAAAAAATGTAGCAAGAAAGCTTAATTTGACTTTTCCTTGGTCAAATTAAGTAAATTCGAAATTTCCACATCACGAGACAACTTAGAGGTAGTCAAATTGTGTGACATGGTTTGTGTCACTCAGTTTACTTACTAAATTTGAGTTAGAGGGCATGGAGTTCAGTTAAGTATGTGTGATTACTAATTTGTAGAAATCAAGGTCAATTATTTCTAGTTGTATTTAGTTAAACTAATTCTAATTGTTGATAGAACTAATGGAAGGTCAATTGTGTAGTAGGACAATAGCCTAATTGAGTGATCATCTAGTTAACTCATTAATCAACTCAAAATAGCTAATGCATGCAAGGAATTTGACTTCCTGAGTTGTGGTGGAGATTCCAAGGTTGTGTAACAAGTAGATGCAAACTAGTTTGAGTGTAAAAGTGTTGCATGCAGTCAGGTGCTCCATCCTTGAGAATTCCGCAATCAGTTGGAGAAAATTCCTAAAAAATAGGGGCTAATTATTTTGGAGTTGTGCAAGGAAATATGGGTTCAATAAGAGGCATAATTTTACTAAGTCTGGGTGAGTTCTTTTCATTGAGAGGAGAGATAGTCTATTCACTTGCAGGTTGTGCTAAGTGTGGGCAAGCAATTTTAATAGATTATATATTTATCTCCTTAATGCAAAACGGCTGGACGGGTTTTTCCGAGTTGGGTTCCACTAGAAAAATATTGTCCATGTGTAGTTTTTCTTATTACATTTTTGTTAATGTTCTTCCAAATTGTGAATTGAACTCCACATAATAATAGAGTAGAATTGTGTCTCTTGGTTTTAGATTAAACTTCTTGAGGAGTTGCAATTCTATCAACATATTTCTACACAATTGTTCCAAATAAGTATATGATCCACACTTCATGTTTAGGTTTTAAGTCTACAAGAGACTCTTAGTTTGAGCACTAAAATAACCAACAATGATTAAAACTCTCAACGTAACCTTAAGGTGTTACACAATTCAATTTAAATTTATATAAATATTTAATCTACAAATATGGTGAGATGACCAAACCCTAATAAAATATTCAACTGAAAAATTGAGAAAACAAGAAAGGACAATTATAGTCGACGACTAAACTATCAACCAAACAAGTAAGAAGAAACCCTTGAGAACCTCAAATGAACAAACTAAGAGTGTTAGGGTTTGGAACCTGTAAGCCTTCAAAAGAATTACAAACACAAGGAATGATGAGTGAAAGAGAGTCATGAAAAAATCAAACATATAGGTTATTTACAAACAAAAGGAAGTTAGTAGCTATTTCAATGAAAAACATAAATTGTAGGGATAATAAATTAAGGATTGAGAGAATTTTCCTATGTTGTGTTCGGCAACATCACTCTTCCAAACCTAGGAAACATGTCATGTCCAAATATTTAATTTAGGGGAAATTAAAACAAGAAGGAAAGGATGAAATAAAAAACCCTAAGCTTGAAGAATCAACAGACTGTAATTACCTTCAATTTACTAAGTAGAGAGGAAGATTAGAATGAGTTTCAAGAATATAGAAAATTTCTCGGAAAAGGATGTAATGACCCCTAAAATATAGAAAATGAATGCTGGAAACTTTTTAGTTTCTTGTACCTAATGGATATAAGGGGGGACATAATATGGCATGCATTATAGACTTCTAATATCAAATCATGGAATCATTCAGTAATTGTTTTATTTTATAATTGCCTCACAATTTGAAGGATTAAGTATGAGAAAAATCAAGATGACACTAAAAAATGATTAACTGAAATCACTTTTGGTGTAATACGATGAATACGGATAGATTCAAGTGAAATCCCTTGGTTAATCTAGTATGTCTATAGAAAATTATATATAAGTAATAAGACCAAATGATATAATTGTAAATTCCAAGGGGGGGAAACTCTTATGCTTTTTGCTTTAAAATTTTTTAGCTAATATTATAAGGTGGAAAAAGGACAACATGAGAAAAAATGTATATAATATAGTACACATGACCATGAGTGTGTATATTAATAACCTAAAGGAGTTTTTGTCTTAATATGAACTAAAGGATTGATGATGAGCATAGGGTGATGTGATAAAAAAATAGGTGAACAGTGGAGGAAGGTAATCAAGGAAAATGTGGCATGTTAGAAAAAAGAAGAAAGGAAAAAAGAAAAAAGGAAAAAAGGAAAAAAAAAGAAATAAGGTATATTTAAAAGTATAAAGCTATGGAAAAAAAATCTAGTAGTTATGTATGTTATCGTATGATGTGTTATCATAGAAGTTACAACATTCTACAAGTCAATGGTACCCAAGTTAATTACCTTAAGAACTTCAAGTGACTTTATAGGCACAAATGAAATATCTTCAATAGTTGATTATAATGAACATATTCTTAGAAAATCATTATGTAAAGATAACCACACTAACATAGTGTGTTAAGGTAGCTCACAGGCATGGAGATGCAATAAGGGGAAAATCCCATAGCTGGTTGTACTTCAACAACAAGGAGTACATATGCCTTCCAAACACCATGATCAATAAGTTGTAGAATAAAGAGGGATGCAAACCTGAAGAAAGAGTTGAGAAAAATCATAGATAAGGCATGTAGGAAAGAAATGGTGGTAAGATTTGGTGATGTAATTTTTCTGGTTAGATTTTGTTGAGTTTAAGCATGATTGTTCCCATGAGTCCTTATAGTGGGTTCTTTTAATATTACCTTGTGTTTCTAGCCTCAGTGGTCTATTGATGAAAGATAAAAATGAAAATGATACAATAAAGAAAACCAACGGAATTATAGAACCCTAATTTTTGCATGAAACCACCAGCTTATAAGTGACGTGGACATGATGGGGTCCACTTGCATAAAGGACAATATAATATTTACCGTGAAAGTGGTATGATGAATTAATTCCACTAGAACTTGGTAAGATTTTCTTGTGACATGTTTGGTATCATAAAAGTATGATGGTGCCAAAGGAACAAATCATTGGTTACAAACCATCTTGTGAGTAAGGAAATAAACCCTTCCTTGTGACGATGACATGTATGGATGTTATGTGAGAGTATAATAGGATAACCAATTATTCTCACGTTAGAGTAGAATTATTGTGTATTAATATTCAATAAGAACTTATATATCAAATATATTAAAATAATTTGTTGTTGAACGAAGTGGATTTGATCCAATTTATAAGGAAAGAACTATATTATAGTAACATTGTGAGTATGAGACAATCGATATACATATGAGCATAAGAGGGAGAAGCCCCATGATTCCATTCGAAGAAAAAAATAGTATGACCCACAAAATAACCTATAATATAACATGACAAAGGGGCCAAGTTGAAAAATAATGTAAAGTTGACCTTTGCAATAAAGAAAAATAATAAAGAATTCCAAGATGGGTATAACTATGTTTACTTGGAAAAAGTAGACAAAATTATGGCCATGAGGAACCGAATGGTGTAATCTTGGTTGAACCTATGTGCATTCATGACGAGAGAGAAAATTATGCTACATAAAAAAACCAGGAGAGGCTACCTTGGAAGATGAATATTATATGGGTGAGGCATATTCTAGCCTATTTTGAGGGCTAAGAAACACTGGTGCTTCAAGGGGAGAAGATGTCACACCCCTTGGTAAAACTGTAAATGTTTTCTTTTATAGAAAATGGCATGGTAAAATTGTGAGGTAGGTAAAGGCTTAGGATGTTGGTAAAACATAAATTTTATGTTATTTATTTCAATTTATTTTTTATAAATAATACATTCTATGGTCATCCATGAAATTAGTTGTAGAAAAGAGAGTTTCACTTACCAAATAGTTATTCCTCTCCATAAATAATCTTAGTTGGGACAAGGGAGCCACGAGGGTGAGAGCTCAAACGTGAGGTAACCTTGAAGGCTTGGTACTTGGATGGAGGAGGTCCAAGAGAGGAGTTGAAGTTTTAGGATTTAGAACTTAAAATAGGATGTTGTTAAAGGTACAACAAGGAACTGGTATTTAGGATATTCTTGAGTTGGTTGGTGGCCAATGGTAACGCGTGAGTTTGTGACTTCTTTGGCTAGACTTTGTTGAGATTTTATGTTTAAGCAAAATAGGAAAAAAAACTCACTTCTTTGGCTAGACTTTGTTGACATTTTCTGTTTAAGCAAAATAGGAAAAATCTCAGCTGATGACAACAATAGGGATTCAGTTCCTAGATTAGCTCCAGGTTGTTGGGAGGGAGTTAATGCCTCCTATATTTGATGTGAGGGAGTTATGAGGCTGTTAGATTCTCTATGCTATATAACAGGCAACCATTCAGATGATTTGCTGAGAGAGTGTGAGGATTTCTTGATGTAATCTCCAATTTGATTAATATATTCCTGATACCTATATTTGGTGGACGTAGCCCAAATTGGTTGGGTGAACCACGTTAAATACTGTGTTATATGTGCTTTTGCTTGTGTTTGATTTAGTTTTGTTGTGCACCTAATCCAACAGACTTGTACAATATTGATACCTTTGAACACACCTTGAAAATCACAACTATTCTAAAAAAATTTGGGTTAAAGTGAGAATTAGAAATAACTACCATTCTGGGGTGGAACACTCCCTTTCTTGGTGATTTGTGGATAATTAGATATTTAAAAAAAAATATTACACGTGTTACTTGTAATAATTATTTCTTATTTTAAAAGTGAGTAATCCTAGATGTGTTGAGATATGTTTCCATGTATGGATGTTTCGTGGAGATCCTTATCGATTGCCACGAATTAAAGTTTGTGAAAAATATCAGAAGTCTATTCTAATGTTTAGAGGGATAGGGATAAATCCCAAACGAGAAATCAAACAACTATCAACTTTAGTAAATAGGAAGGATACAAACTTTAAATCGAGGATGGCCACTTGGAAGCGGGCCACCCTGGGATTATCCAATAAATATATGAATAATGTTACATATCTGCAAACATTGCCCTTCATAGAAGAGTTAGTTGATTGGAAATAACCCTCTTGCTAAGTAGAAGTAGATTAAGAAATACACACAACTATTTATACATGACAGGGCTATAAGTGAATATTAAGTAAAACTTAATTTAAAAAATTAAATCTGGAAGATGTTACATATTTTTATATCTATAAGAAATTAAGAGTATATATCTATATATATATAATATATTATATCTATATATATATATATATATATATATATATATATAAATAATATTATTATTTTCTAGATAATGAAATATAAAAATTTATAATGAATGATCAAATATATATATACAGATGAATACACTCATTATTCTTATTCTTTACATTTTTAGACTTATTTGCATTAAACTATTAGGAAATGATGATTAATATTTAAAATATGTAACAAATTTAATATTTACCAATAAAATTAAGACTTTACCTAATCACTTTTAATTGAAACTTTAAAATAATTTCTACTCCATTATGTCAAGTGTAATTTTATAGTTTCATTATAGTAATTTTATAGTTTCATTAATTTATAATTTTTAGTTTAAAATAAATAAATGGTATGGTACTCATTTTAAAATCTAAGTTGATATCAACCAGAGGACTGAATCTTAACGCAATCAAATGGTTCTGATAATAATTCGTTTTTAACATTTAAACTTGATTTCCCAAAACCTCAGGAAATTTCATTGTTATTAATTTAGTAACTCAGGAAATTTCATTGTTATTAATTTAGTAATTTACTAGTGTCATTAATTTGTTAATTTTTTAAATTGAACATAAAATTTAAGTTATCTAGAATTTTCTAAAGCGATTCGAATTTAAAGTTTGATCATTTATCTTTGAAGATATTTCAATTTTTTTATTGAAATAGTTTTTTATTTTCATAATTAATTTCCATTTTGCATTCGTTAATATTCAATGAAAACTAAACTTATACTTACTAATTAAGATATAATTCATAATATTATATATATTCATTATTGGTTATAAAATTTTAAATATAATATTAACATTTATATGGTATAAACTAAATTTTAATATTAATATTATTTATGATTTGATATAATAAAATTAGATTGATTTATAACAGTTATATTACTATTGCATGAGCTTTATTTAATAAATGAAATCAATATTTAAAAGATTTATATTTTTATTATGAATATTAAAATTTTGGTACGTGTAATATATTTTATATTCTTGTTGTAGTTATTTTCATTTTTATATTATGTTGATAGATAAATTATATTTTATTTATTGATAAATGAAGAGTGAGTATTTCATATAAGGTTATAAATAGAATTTGTATCAATATCACGAATAATTAATAATTTATGAAAATTTAATTATTTATAAAATTGAAAATCAGTAAATTAAAAAATTAATATATGCTACCCAGAATCCTAATAGTACACACACGAACCTCAATATTTAGGAAAAAGAGTATACACTTCAAATCTTAATCTTTATGAAAATTTCAGTATTTATAAAAGTTTCATTGTTTTACTTTTAATTAATGTCTGACTTTTGAAAATAATTTGCAAAGCTTAATCAAATTTTGAAATTTTTTAACATTTGCATTTTTATTTTATGATATTTTTTTGATATATATATGCTAGCCATTTCACCTAAAGGCAAAAAGGATAGCCATCGAAACCTTGTATTGTTTCCCTCCCTCTTACGTTTCTCTTAACTTCAAATAACTTCTACAAAGAGGTGAAGAGTTCCAGCAGGTCTGCTTATCTGTGTACGCTGGTGGCATGTACATATCTACCCGAAAATTATTTCCTATTTCTGTATGAGAAAGACATGAAAAAAATAGAATGTTGGGAGCATTAAGAGATTATAAAATTTCCACGATTATTATTTGTTCCCATATGTTCTAGAGATTTTCTGGTCCAAAGTTGTCTAAGTACAAAGAGGAGGAGTATTCCTGGCCACTGTTTCTTCCCTTAATGTTCTCACTGAATTACTTCCGTATTTTTTGGCATTCTATTATCTATTTCATTTAATTTTTAATACATTGGCATTCTATCATCTATTTCATTTAATTTAATTTTTAATACATTGGCATTCTATCATCTATTTCATTTAATTTTTAATACATGAATTATATGTTGATTTAATTTTTAATACATAAATCATATGTTGATGTATATTCAAAAATATATTAGTAAGATACAATCATTTTAATATGGGCAAAGTTATTAAATCAATTTTATGCATAAAACAAGTCATTTAAATAGTGTCACTATTTTATATTTTTATATAATTTTGTTTAAAATACAGTAAAGATTTATTGGAATTGGAAATTTAAATTGCCTAATCTACACAGTCTAAATGGCCAATTGTTTTTTTAAAGCATTTGATCTATTTACCAATTTAAAAATAAAAATTAATATATATATATAGGATTACCAAAAAGAGGGTAATGGTTTTTTTTTTTTTTTAATATGTGTTTAACCTCTAAAAGATGATTCCTATCTATTAAATTTGATCCCTCTCCTTAAGTAAATTCCATGGTTTAAGATTAATCTTTATTTGATATAATTTACGAATATAGTTAATTTTTATTTGAAAAAAACATATCGTGAACTCCACTTGAAAACAAATTGTTGTGTATAATTACACATAACTTTGATGATTAAACTCTAGAAGAACCTCTCAACAAAAAAAAAAACCCTTGGTAAAACATAATTATAAAATTTTTGGAATAAAACTTTAATTTATATTAAATGCACATTCATTGTTTTTGAATAAAAGTTTAATTTATATTGAATGTGAGTTCTAGGGATATTTTTGTTAAATTTCCATAAGGAAATCTATCTTTTCATTAATAAAATAATGACACCAACAAATATATGAAGTGTTGCCTCAAGATAGGGAAACTATGTTTGACACACAATGTAGGTTTTAACCCCGTACATAAATTATGTGCATACGAATTCTAAAAATAGAAAGTAAACAATGGCAAGAGGATAACACATAAAACAAATATACACAAAGATTTTCCCCCAGATCCCAAAAACGGGACTATTAAATTGATTTTTCATTATGTTCCTTTCAATGTTACAATACATATATATACATTTCGAAGCATCCATAAAGCACAATCCATTAACCCTTGATTAGAACATAACCGTAGTTCCCTTGATTGGATCTACAAAATACCATGAACCAAAAGCCATCGTGCCCAAAACCATGTGCTAAATCCATGCACAAAACCATAGGTAGTAGGTTCACCCATCTAATCGGGCTAGTCATGGAAAGGATATAACACAACCCAACACACAATCACTTGGTTGAGATAATATCTCAACCACACACCAATCTAGGAACATCTAGATATAGTGACCCTAAGGGAATAGGAACAGACTCTAGTAGATAGAATGAATCACAACTGACACAAGTAGGAATTACAATTTCCAAGTCACCCACTTAATGACTACTTGGCTTAATCTCAATTTGCAAAGTGTAGTTGTGGTCAAACATAACAAAAGAATATGTCGACGTCCATATAAAGGAGAAACCATCCACTGGAATGCGTGGGTGCCAACCGCTACAACAACCATTCTACTAGGATTCGCTTCACATACATTGTTCTGTCAACCATTATAACTACATACATGTACATGTACCTATAAATCCCCCTCCATCATCATCATGGGTTTTATCATATTACCCATAACCATGCTCTAGGTTTTATCACATTGTCCTCAACCATGCCAATAAGGGCTCTCATCCACCAAGGCTCAACTCAGCCACCAAGGCTCAACATGACCATCAAGGCTCAACTCAGCCATGAAGGCTCAGCACAGCCACCAAGGCTCAACACAGCCATGAAGGCTCAACTCAACCACAAATGCTCAACACAACCATCAAGGCTCAACTCAATTCAGCCACGAAGGCTCACCATAGACCCAACTGAACTAGGCTGAGGGTTTTCTCCACTCACCTTCAACCATGCCAAGGGTTTTGTCGGTTGACCATAAACCATGCCTACAAGAATTCATGCCCACTTCACTCTCGTACATGGTTACAAACCAACACTACAAACACAAAGTGGTTTTATGATTACCATGAACTTTATGCGGGTACACATGCATCATCGGGCTTACATTTCACACTCCAACTCTTGGCGTTACCACATACATACTTTACAATACCACTACAAAACACTCTAGACTTGATTACAATTAATGTGTTACTCATAATACATTATCATCATGAGTCTACCCACAAACTCACACTAACTCACACTCAATTGTCCATCATCATTTAATTTCCACTGTTGCACAAAATCAATATTTGTTGCACTTCAACTGTATTATCCACCATGGAATGCCTTTCGTCTCTTCTTTCTTTTTATGGTTTAATTGTCTTGGATTCACCTACACGATTTGTTAGAGTAGCTAATTATAAAAAACCACCCCATTGAGTTAACTAAGCTCAATGCTTCTAATTCCAAAATATTTGTAAATACCATTTATTAGCTTACCAAATCCCACATAAATTCAGAAAAGTTACTTTTCATTTTACCGTGGTAGAATATTACTAAAGAGACTTGAAACCAACTATAATTCATGTAATTATGCTCGAGTTAAACCCATGGCTTTTCCACCTATTGTGTCTACCTAAAATGTTCCTTCTCCACTTCCACCTAATAGGAAACCCATGCCAACTTCATAGGAAAGCCCTTCCAAATATTCAGATGGGGGAGAAGCTTATTGGGAAGCTTCATTTATCTATCCTAAAATATTTCTAAATATTGGCCAACCATATTTTGTTGTGTTTCCTATAGGCACAATGATTTTGTTGCGAGCGTAGGTTGTAGACGCTTTAGAAATACTCAAAAACCAACCCCTTTTATTCACCCCAACATCGAAATAGAATACCTTGGCATCCAACTGTAATTTGTTGCTTGAAACTTCCTCATCATCTCTCGACATAGTAATTAAAGAGATCGAGGAACCATGTAACTCCACTAATGGGCACAATCGGGTTGACTAGTGAGCAGTACCCCACAACAAATTTGACCCCCAAGTGGCATGTTCATCAACTCAACTAAGTCCACACAGGTTGAATCCTCCACATATACTTGTAATAATTTAAGAATGTTCCTTGTGTTGCAAAAAAGTTGTGGAACAACATATGTCATATATTCGACTCATCTTTGAGGTGACCGACCCGCAAATATTGAGAACTAGCCAGTCCAATTCTATGTCCACATCTTTAGCACATTTTTTTAGGTTAGGGTTGAATATGCTCCCACAATACATTCCATTACAAGTATTGATCACATAGTTGGGTGCATCTGCATCATGTTACACATCATTTTGTCGTTGTCCATGTACTCCCCATTCCTTGATCCTTGAGGACCTCTACAGTGAACCCTTCATACTTTCCCATCATGAAGAAACTCCCATTGTGTACCTCTTCATGAGCAGAACAATTCCCCTTTGCATCATTTTCCCAAAATATTTTGTTTTTCCTAGTTTACAAGACTGACACTAATGACCCATGTCCTCCCCGCGCCGATATGCAGGGATTACAACTATCTCTCACGCTAAATGGAGCATTTGAGCCTTTTCCCGGTCACGTTGATCCTCTTTTGGAAAGTTTTTTAGATTTACAGTCGATGCTTCCAGCTCTAGAGGCTTCATAACGAAAGTCTAGTAAATGGTTAGGCCGGATGGAGCCGAGGAGGTCAGATTGGGCTCCTTTCCCCTATTAGAATGGAAATATCTCAAGAGATAAAACCTTCTCCCATGAGAAGAGGAACCATCTCCCATCCATTCAAGCTATATAAAACTCCACTTTTCCCAAGCACAAGCTAGTGTGTGTGTGCTAGTGCTAATTAAGATTTGTTTGGAGTAATCGATAAGTTATCCATACTTTGTAGCTCTCTAGTTTGTGATTAAGGGAGAATTGTGACTAAGTGTGGTGTGAAGCCTAAAGGGAAGAGCTTTCAGACTACCATTGTTGGGGCCATCCATGGAATGCTAGTGGAAGTGTGTGGGAACTAGGATTTGTAAGAGGAGAACATCAACATCAAGATGTCAGTTGTAATCTCTTCTTGATTTAATAAAGATGCAACTATCAATTGATTTCCTACATAAGATGTTATTTCACATGTTTATGGCTTAATGTTTCTTGACTTGTTAAGTAGGTTGAATACAATTTATATAGTATCACGGTTGTTGTGTGATGTTGTCTACTTGTTTTAGGTGTTTACAAGAGGGAACGAAAGATAGTTGGGGAAAGGAAGGAAGGTCGTCATCCAATGGATAGTGTATTAAGAGGTAGGCCCTCTTAATTGGTTATAACCTAAGGAAACCTCCCCAGTATGGTCGCCAATTTTTGGTGCGGGTAAAATTCTAAGTGCAGACACAAATAATTCCTGTAGCCCGGGACTGAGTCTAGCAACAAACAAGACATTCATGACTCATAAGAGAACATGGCTCCCAAGAGGTCTTCACTAGAAAAAGGAACAACGCTCTAGGAGGAAGACATGTCATTTGGTACCAAAGACAGATTAGGTTCCAAAGCCCCTAATACATAATGTACTATACCATCTGCCTGATTATCAGTAGATGTGGAGAGAGAATGGGTAGCCACATAATTTACCTGTGGCGACAAGGGTACTGCTTGCGAATAGGAGCTGATAGGGCACGATTGTTGTCAAGGAGGCACTTGGTGACCAATGACCGATAGTTGGTCAATAGTCACAATTCTCCCTTCGTGTGGAAACCAACCACACGAAAAGTGTAGAAACAAGAGCTCCCATGACATAAACATAGTCATGTCCAAGGAGAAGATTGAAATGTAAAGGAGATTAGACTACCATCACATATATATTAATGATCTTTCCTCCCAAAGTAATAGGGAACTTCAGAAGGATCTCTAAGGGCTGACTGGTTCCTCCGTTGAAAGCCAACATATTTTGGGCAACAGGCACAAGCTGTGGGCAACCCAAAGCCTGCCATGCAGTAGATGACATGATGCTAACAGATGCACCTTCATCTCATATAGTGCCATGTACTACCATATTATAGGCTTGTACTGTGATTTGGAAAGGCACAAAAGATGGAAGGTGGGAATCAGTGAATTGAATCCAATCAAAAGAGACAACATAACTACTTGGTGGGGGTATCATATGATTTCCCTCATGCTTTGTAGGAATAGGAGAAGGACTCTCCTGAACAACTGGGATCGGAAGGTCACTCTTCAATTCATGAGAATCTGAGGAGATGAGAGGAACATGATTTTTATGGTCACTACTCTCTTCCGGAACAGAGTGAATAACTGAAGGTGTAGCCAAGTCAACACTCTTTTTGACCAATGGTTGGTTGAGAATAGACATGAGAGACGATAGTTCCTAGTCTTGTGTTAACCTCATTAAAGAATGAAAGGGTGAGGATAGTTCTTGGTCTTCTTTCAACCTCGTTAAAAAATGAAACAAAGGGTATGAGGATAGTTCTTGGTCTTATGTTAATCTCGTTAAGAAATCAAACAAGGGATGAGCATAGTTCCTTGTCTTAGAGCAAGCTCATTAGAAAATGAATCAAGATGTCCGAGGATAGTTTGTTCTTGTATCAACCTCATTAAAAAATGAAGCACCTCCCTTTTCCAAATCGATTCTTTGATTAAGGTCACGTAAAATCCCAGTCGACTCTTTCCTGGATCTCGAAAGTGAACCTTCATTCCATTCACCTAGTTGAATGAAATGAAGCTTAGGGGGCATGTACCTTGAATTGACTCATTATGCCGAGGGCGTGTAAGCTTATCTCAAGCATAGTTTTTCATTTCAAGCTTGTGTAAACATGAAACTAAATCCAAGTAGAGTTCTCCATGGTTTAATCTTGTGTAAAAATGAACCCATGCCCGATTTAGATCACGTAATTGGCATTTTAATTAGTTGATTTCTGCTAGATGAGCCTTGGTTGTTTTATTCTACCACCTCCATATCTTTGGCCAATTATATCCTTTTATTTGGTTATTTTTCCTTTCACGAGGAACTGCAGTAATGAGTTGTTTTATTAGCCATCCTCTTAAACATTACATGTTTTGATTAGTTCCTGAATTGTCTGAACGAGTTGCTACCCTTTATACCACTTGTTACTCCATGACGAGTCACTTTTAAACTCTTTTCTCACTCGTAAAAGATGAAAAGATTGCCAAGTATTTTTTCCCTTTTTGACTCATAAAAGAGAATAAAAGGGGGGGTTTTCTTTCAAGCTCTTTCCAACTCTCTAAACACGAAAATATTTCTAAGCTCTTGTCGTTTTGAACTCGTAAAAGATTGCGAAACGTCATGCACCTAGTATACGTTTAACCATTTTTTGGGATGGGATGCACTATTTATGAAAAGTGTACTCCTTAAGTAAAATGGTCAAGCGATTCTCTCAAGTATCGTTTTTTACCTTCTCAGGTTCGAGAGACACAAATGTACGAAAAGGGACCATGTGGAGTTTTCTTTTTCATGGCTTTTTCAAACTCTCTAAACATGAAAAATATACCATGTTACCCCTTTTTCAGACTCATTAAAACATCAAACAACATTGGATTCATCGCCATGACGAACATGAGTTTCTGATTCCTAGGGCTCGTTAAAATTACTAGGTTGGAATTGTCCGAAGGATGAACTTATAGTGCAATCACATGCTATTCCCTTCAAGCTTGCGATAAAAAATAATTGGGGTACCTGCCAGGAATGGTCGGGGAAAATTGGAAATTTTATCAGTTGTGTCAGTAGCTCATTGTTGAACATGACACTTTTTGTTTTGTGTCAAGTTGGGATATCCCCCTTTCGTCAATGACCTTCCTGGGTTGGGCTGTTCATTTTTTCCTTCCATTTGATCTTTGCCATGTCATCACGACCACTACTCCTATGGATCCAAAAGCTTCCAAACTCCATAATTGTGTTGTTGATATGTTCAGGAGTTAGTCCCTCTATAGTTACACTTACTCGTGAGCCTCTATATCATCTGAGATCATTTTCATCCCTTTGTCTTGTTTTGATCATGTGGGTTACATCATGGCCCTCCCTCGACATGGTCGCTTCCTATTGACTTCAGTTCATTATCCAGGAAGTTGGTCGAGAGACTCCCTTCCAGTACCTTAGAGCTTGCATGCCCTAATGGCAAGTTCTTTTCACTCGATGAGACATTCACATCATTGGCTTTTGATCAAGTGATTTCACGGGTGTTTGATATCAGTTCCTTTATTCACATTCCGTGAACTGTGTTGCCAGTAACTTGAGAGCCATTGTCATTATTGGTGGTTTCTCTCATGCTTTTTAATAATTTACATCATTGACTCGTAATCAAGTGATTTTATAGAATGTTCAACATCAACACGCCTATTCACATGTTAGAATATGTACTTTGATCAGGTCGTTTTGGAGCACAAGACCCTAGGCTTAGATTACAAAATTCTAGGTTGCAAGGTGATGTGACATGATCATGTTGATATACATGTCTCTTTTAGATGGATGGTTGTGACCATACCATTCGTTTTCATATGTGATCCTTCTCATTATTGGATGGTTGTGACCATACCTTGGTTTCAATATGATTCCCTTTATCAGATGGCTATGCCTATGCTTGGATCCATTTACAAGATCATTTTGTGGATGGCTGCATCCATACCATAATTCATATGTCGTTTGAAAGAGTTTTCAGTAACATATATGTATATGTACTTTCTTGTAGGTTTTCCAATGACATGCTCTGGTTCCCCACACTGAGTTATAAAGAATTTCAGCCCTTAATCTAGTTCGGCCTTCATGCTTTAGCGGGCATCTGTTACACAAAATTTTCTCACTATCCCTATACTCCATGTTCCTTGATCATGTAGGACCTCTACAGTGAACCCTTCATGCTTTCCCATCATGAAGAAATTCTCACTGTGTCCCTCTTCAGGAGGAGAACAATTCCCCTATACATCATTTTCCCAAAATATTATGTTTTTCCTAGTTTACAAGACCATTGCTAATGAACCATGTCCTCCACACACTGATATGCAGTGATTACAACTATCCCTCATGCCGACTGTAGTGACTGAGCCTTTTCCTAGTTGCGTTGATCCTCTTTTGGAAATTTTTTTAAATTTGGAGATGAAGCTTCCAGCTCTAGAAGCTTCGTAATGGAAGAGGTACATCGTTAGGCCGAATGGAGCTGAGGAGACCAGATTGGGCTACATTCCCCTATTAGAATGGAACTACCTCAAGAGACAATACCTTCTCCCATGAGAAGAGGAACCATCTCCCATGAGAAGTGGAGCCATCTCCTATCCATTCAAGCTATATAAACCTCCACTTTTCCCGAGCACAAGCTAGTGTGTGTGATAGTGCTAATTAAGATTTGTTTGGAGTAATCATCAAGTTATCCATACTTTGTAGCTCTCTAGTTTGTGTTTAAGGGAGAATTGTGAGTAATTTTAGTGTGAAGCCTAAATGGAAGAGCCTTGAGACTACCATTGTTGGGGCCATCCATGGAATGCTAGTGGAAGTGTGTCGGAACCCAAATTTGTCAGAGGAGAACAACAACATCAAGATGTCAGTTGTAATATCTTCTTGATTTAATAAAGATGCAACTATCGATTGATTTCCTACATAAGATTTTATTTGACATGTTTATGGCTTAATGTTTCTTGAATCGTTAAGTAGTGTGAATACAAATTGTATAGTATCATGGTTGTTGTGTGAGGTTATCTACTTGTTTCAAGTATTTGCAAGAAGGAGTAGAAGATAGCTGGAGAAAGGAAGCAAGGTTGTCATCATATGGATAATGTACTAAGAGGAATGCCCTCTTAATTGGTTCTAACCTAAGGAAATCTTCCATAGAATGTCTTGTTTGTGGCTAGACCCGCTCTCACACTAGAGGAATTGTTTGTGTTCGCACTTAGAATTTTACCTACACCACACATACTTACACATTGTCCAAGGAGCACCAGTGTTCAGATTCACGATTCTTAGATTTAGACATTGATTGGGGTGTCAATGAAAGTGGTTTCCTCACATATTTTGGAGAACTAGGCTGCAAATATCACTGTAATTGTGACCAAAGGTCTTGTATCTCTTCAAGAAACGCATCTATTTCATGTATGTATTGTCGGATCAAGTGGTTCACATGTCTAATCTCAACAGATTTAATGGATCTCAAGACAAATGGATCCCTAGAAGGAATTACAAAACGAAATAGGATTTCAAGATTTTTCAACCTCCCTCGCTAGAATGACTCTCATGCTGGTTTCCCCGCATAATTCAGATCAAAAGCAACAAATTTCATTAATTTTTCATTTCATTTGTAGATATACTATTATAACAACATAGCCATCATCGAGCAACCCCATCATTAGTGCTAAGGGCGATATGCACTCCACCACTGTTATGTAGAAAGGAGCATCACTACCCCTTGATAACAATGACTAAATGCTGCCATGCATTTTCTTTTCCTCTCATCTTCATCTTCGCATTGGAGAATCCTCATTTACAGTTGAAATTATATCAGAGGAAGTTGGCTTCAACAGGAATACTCTCGTTACTCAATTCAATACCCAAATATATCATTGCTTCTTCCAAAGTCACATGGCCAGCAACAACAATACCAACACGACCTGATAAGGTTGATCTTCCCAGATCGGCTTAGATGAATCCCTCTTCTCTCCTGATTGTTAGCAAGGCGAATGAAAAATTAGAGGAAGTCAGATCGACCAACTATGCCTCTCGTTGCACAAATATGTTCCACAATTTCACAGCATGAGACTACTCTTGGCATAGTTGAATCCTTACCTCGAAGCTTTGATGCTATAGAGAGGTTGCAGGAGTGACTCACTTGGTCGCTTAAACCAATACACATTAGAATCAATCATAGGTGAGGTTTGAAAACCATTCTACCCACGATGCCCAGATTGTTAAGGCTGACTCTATCTCTCTGACACTAGGATCAGTCATCCTGGGTGTTTTCCAACCTTCATCTACGCTCTTCAAGATTGAACAACATTCCCTCCTACACACAGATTTTAGCTTACCCTGCAAATTCAAATGATGGACAAACATATACACTCTAAACAAACACACTTACTCTCTATTTCCCTCAGACCATGAGGGGCTAAGATCAGGCCCTCACGATCTCTAATACCATGTTAAATTTACATAAGGAAATCTATATTTTCATTAATCAAATGATGTTACAGATAAATATATGAAGTGTTCTCTCAAGATATGGAAACTATCTTGGACACACAATCACTTGGTTGAGAGAATAGCTCAACCACACACGAATCTAGGAACATCTATATATAACAACCCTAGGGAACAGGGACAAACTCATGTAGATAGAATGAATCACAACCAAGACAATTAGAAATTACAATTTCCAAGTATTTTTACGTTGGAGTGTTGTAAATTGAACCATGAGTAGTCAAATGTATTTCTCATTGGATATATCTTCTACTCTAGGAAAATAAGCAAGTCAAGGTTGTATAGATTAATTGATTTAAATAAAGTATAATTTTTATCACATTTAAATTCAAAAATTTATAAAGATTTGAAATCAAAAGTAATTTGTACTTTTAGAATTTGATAATATTATAACTTAGTATTTTAAACTTGAATTATAATTTTAAATAATCTAAATATTTTTAATATAATTTATAATTTCATCTTTATTATATTTAAAAAAAATCCGGATTAAAATTTTAAATTAATTCTATTATTATAATATATATTTATATATATATATATATATATATAGGATATATAATTTCTTAAATTTGATTTTCATAGAACGATTGAAGATGATGGATAAGTTTCAACCTTGGGTTTGATAATGAAGTGCACTCTTACTCAAATTGAGTTATAACAATTTGTTGGAAACCCTCAATGCCATGGTATTCTCCAAGCTAAAATTACTATTTAGCATTGGAAACTCTGAAGACCTCAACATTCTCTTTGATAAACACGACATTTTAACTTTGGAAACCATGAAGATGGTGTGGTGCACATGGGAGGCAGTAAACAATTTCTTTCTCTTTAAATCAACAATCCACATGGCCACATTCATCGCCCTCATTCACAATGACCTACCAACTACATTCCATCATTTCAATTTCTTTTTTACCATCATTGGCATAGTGGCTCAAAGGAGGTTCCCCTCAGCTTATCGACACAAGTAGCATAGTGGGCATACTACATCTAAAGGTGGAAGAGGGAAGTTCCATAGTAGTAAGGAATAATGTTTAAGAAGTCAGTCAATATTTGACTAGATACATCACATTAGAGAGATGAATGCCATAAAATAGAAAGGTTCTATGCATTAAGAAAACAAATAAATGCACAACTTCATAGGGAAGGAGACATCAAGGTGGTCGAGAATCAAATAATATTAATAGATATGACATGTTAAATTGAAGTATGAAACTAAAGTAGAAAGGTTCTGACTCATAAGAGATGATACATCAAAGGAGATGAGATGAGCTCTCATTCACAAGCATTGAATGTTGCTATCAAAATTAGAACTGGCCAAGGTGCAGTGTATCACCTCATGACCATCGTAATACTGGGGATGGGATTCTTCATAGATTCTTATGAATATTTTTTTGCATATTGATAGATCTACTATTCTAAACCACGTTCTCAAACACTAGGTACTTTGTGAGCTAGTTTTTTGGTAATAGTGAGTGGCGTCACTCTTTGTGGAGATCTGGCAGGATAATTATGCTTTCCATTTTTGAACATCAAGATGGGTCATATTTTTTTTTTTTGAATGACACTGATATTCATGGTGGTCAATACCATCAGTAGTGGTGGTGAGCACCATCGGTGGTGGTTTGTGAATTCACCACCAATTCAAAATCCCAACAAGATCTTATCACGAGGCCTGTGAATGAATGCATGTGGATTGTTTGGCTTATCGTGAGGCCGCTATTACTCGTGAAGAAAGGAGAAAATAGTCTCCAAATAAAATGAGTGTAGGGATGAGATCATTTCAGAGATCTCACAACAGAGATTTAGCATTACTTTGTTCATGGCCATTGATGGGTGAATTAACATCCACTTGAATTGACCACTGGGAGGCATCATCATCATACATGATTCTCATGTTTTGAATAAGAAAATGTCATAGAGGTGTAGGCATCATGGATGCCATGGTATGAGAAGGTAAATTAATGAAAAAAAATATGATGGATACAGATTATATTTCAATAGTCAATGCATGACAATGAATTGTCAAAGTTCCAGATGTTAGGGTCCCACCCTAACCCCCTTATCTATGTAATGGGACCATGTCATAGTGAAGAGTCAATAAAGCCCATATTAATAATTGTAAGTGGTTAATCCGCAATTAATAACGGAACCACAGTTAGTTGCAAATGGGCCGTAGTATTAGATAGATGGTATTAGT